>CAUPSG010000527.1:0-27526 GCA_963513935.1 Aphrophora alni
GTCAAAGCGACGTGTAGTACAATTTCTATAAAATCCAGAAAGCATAAAATATTAAGGAATGAAGGTCTATCTTTATATATATATATATTTTTTTTTAACTGTACTTCTATATTTACATTACCTTTGTAATTGTTTTTACCAAATGAGATGAAGGAACTCTTTAAAAAAATTACCGAATTACGTCTTTACATTTTATTAAAATTCAATGACTTTCGTTCAATCTATCAAAATATTTCATCTGATATTACATATTTATAATAAATGTTTCCATATATTCCTGATATTCCTGTACCCACTACAAGACTCAAGGGAATTGTAGCTCTGATACCGGAATATAAGATAAATCATTATAAGAAGATGCCATGTTGTAAAAATCTGCTCTCTTCTACTCCCTTGGGTTACAAATGTTTTCTTCTTTACATAATGTATGACTAAAGAATAGTTTCCGGCCCTTCATATATATATTTTTAAAACAAGAAATATATATTGTAGAGATATATTTAAGTTATCAATTCCTAAGTGTTCCACTTGGTCAGTGGTAAGGATCAATTCTTTGATCAATAATATGACATAGTTCGTGGGTTTCAACCACATACAGAAATCAATGTTTGTTGCATACAAATTGGTTCTATTAAAGCTGTAATATAGTGGTGGGACGGCCCTCTATAAATGAACGGTGGTTGGCTTGAGTTAAATTTAAATAGTTTGTCAGGGATATAAACATAAAAATTTAAAATATCCCTAAACGAAATAAATTAACGTAAAATTAAAAATCAGCCTGTTTTCCAAACACTCGTAAAAAATTTAAAACCAGAGTTGAATTTCAAAGGTAAAAGCTTAACCTCAGCAAATTAAAGTGTGGTGTAAAAAACGAAAAGAGTTGAAATATATAATTGGTGTGGTGTTAACTTCCGTGTGGTAAAAGGAGCTAAGGGTGAGATTTTCACAAGTCTTTACATTGTGTTGTGGAGTGGAATACAAGGATTATCAAAACATATACGTTAGAATTTGTGCTTAAAACTTTGTTCTAGGACAGTAAATCAAGTGAATTGAAGTAGTCAATTAAAAGGTTTGAATATAATAAACTGTCAATAAAATTTTTTTTAAAGCACGTAAAATTAGTATTTCCGATTTAGTTTTAGGTAAAGGAAATTAAAGCTAAACTTTACTTGGAGTTAAATAAAGAAAAAAAGTAGATTAACTGTAAGGAAATTTAGTCTAAAGAGATAATAGCTAAAGAAATTAAAAGAATACTCACCACCAATTCAAACACTTTCCTGCCTAAGTGAAATACAATTCATGCAGTAACTCTACTAAATTGTTATAATAAAGGCAGATAAAACAAATACTATTATCATCTAATAAGTTAATATAATTTTTATTCAGTAAATATGGCATATTCTAGACTTTAGTTATTAGTGAAATGTAAATAAATTTATTTTCAGTAATCCTAAAGGGGTCGTTTGAAAACAAAATATTTGATTTAGTAAATTTCTTTTATTAGTTACGCTGTTAATGAAAATTAGTTGGAAAGGTATGGATATATGAATTAATGAAATTTATTAAATACATTTAAAAGTAAATTTGTAGAATCTCTCCATTGTAAAAATAACTTATTTTGGAAGATTATAATAACCGTATTTATTGTCCTTAATGACGGCATAACCTCTCAAGTAGAGTAAGTTAATTTTAAATGCTGGATTCTAATGGAGCCCCCAAATTTGAGAAGTGAGTAATAGAATGAATTTAATAGAAGTTGGAAAAGTTTGACAAGGTGGAAATGTAGTGAATTACGACAAAATGTCTTAGAGTAACACACTAAAATGAAATCAATTAAGTGGGTTATCAAATCATGTAGTCGACTCGCAATGTTTGTAATACAGTACTTATTTCACAACACACTTAATCATTATTAGGTTTTTTTCTCCACATTCTGGTACCTCACGTAGGTGACTAACATGTGTTTCTCCATGACTAAATCTTAAAATATAACCTTCACACAAACCTTGGACGATAAACAAGGCTCTAAGTTTAGTTATAAATTTCAGTGCGAAAACAAGTTTTGTCTGAAAGATGAAGTAACAAATTTAATAAGTTCTCTAGAATTTTTATATTATCGTTCTCCTTTAATGTAAGTTGATTTACGTCTTGAGGTTTTTCTTGTTGGAGTGCTGAGAGTTTTTGCAGTAGGCCTACATTAACTCTGGTAAGTGTGTAGGGAGTCAGTATTTACGTAGATGCGAGAAAGTGAATATTAAAACTACGTTCTACATTCTGAAAAAGTTTATTTTTTGAAACAATTTTCATAACTTCACATTGAGATTTACTCTGCTTTATATCAGCATAGTTTTTACTGGTATTTGATTATACTAGAATCTTACAACTCAAATATTATATAACCGTAAGTAATCCCAAGTGTTCTGGTAGCTCAATGGTTAAAGACGTCACTTCTCTGATTAGTACTGGGACCTGAGATCGTGGTTTACAATCCCACCCAGTAACAAAGAGTATTCTGTGAAAACTTTGTGTAAGGTTTGCATTTCTTACGTAACTGTATTTTCTAAAGGAGATGAAGGAATTTCTTCCATAGTGTCCTGAATTATGTTTACATTTTATAAATTTTCAGTTTACCTTGTTCAAGTCCAATACAACAAAAGATTGGACGTTGTATTATTTATTTTAATAAATATTTCCATCTATTTCAACATATTTCTGTACCCACTACTTGACTCAAGGGATTTGCAGCTCAGATAGATTTAAGTGAGACGTCTCCGGCCCCAGCAGTTCAGTAGAATAGTCCATCCCCTCTGTCTACGTTAATACAGGTCAAATTTTCTAAGCTGGCACTAGGGGGCTGCGGTCCTAGGCGAGAGGCCGAGGGCGAGGGGAGGGTGGAGGTGCTCGCAGGTCATTTTCCAAGACATCGACTCTAAGACTTCCCCTGACTCATAGGGTGGCGGAATAACGGGTTGTTGTTTTGCAAATATCAGTTAGTCGTTGCTAACCTTCATCAGCGTCTACTTACCTTGATTGTGAACCAAGTGTCGTATTGAATGTGGTAGCGATAGGACTTTATCTTTATACATAGTTAACAGTTTTTTTTTAGTTAATAATGTAGATTTATTAAGTTTTTCATAAGTTATTGATTTTACAGTTTAGGAGCTAGGTTATTATAATTATACGGACATGGCTGATATCAAGTCAAAAGTAGGGATTGGTGGAAAAGTTTTAAATAGTCAAAGCAGGGTTATTGTAAGTAATGTGTATAAGTTTATGAAAGAAGAGAGTGTTAGTGGGACCCCGAACATTTCATTAAAGAAGGCACGTGATAGGACCAGACAGGTGTATCCATTAGATCTGTTTCTCAAATAAACAGAAAGCTGACTTCATTAAAAGTAAGTGAAGATGAACTAAACTCATTTTTGACACCAAATAAAAATAGGGAACGGCAAAAACCAGTTACAGATTTGGATCAGTTTGACAAATGTGTTGTCCGTAGACTCGTTTATGATTTTTATATCACTGGGAAAAGCCTTCCAACTGCAAAACTGTTACAAAGTGCGTTAAAGGAGAAAATTAATTTCACTGGGTGCGTATCAAGTGTCATAAAAATATTTAAAAAACTTGGCTTTAAGTGGAAACGGGCACAAAATAATAGGAGAATATTGATTGAAAAATCGGAAATTAGAGAAAAAAGAATATCATATCTCCAAGCAATTAAGAAGTAGTTCGCTCTCTCTCTTTCTCTCTCTCTCTCTCTCTCTCTCTCTCTCTCTCTCTCTCTCTCTCTCTCCCCCCCTCTCTCTCTCTCCCCCCCCTCTCTCTCTCTCTCTCTCTCTCTCTCTCTCTCTCTCTCTCTCTCTCTCTCTCTCTCTCTCTCTCTCTCTCTCTCTCTCTCTCTCTCTCTCTCTCTCTCTCTCTCTCTCTCTCTCTCTCTCTCTCTCTCTCTCTCTCTCTGTGTGTATGCGCGCGCGCTCACGCACGTGTTATAATGCATCTATAGGGTGGATTTTAAGAGAATGATGATCCATGTTTCAAATCCGTTATGTAGACTCAGTTCTACGATTGTTTTTCTACTTTTTAAAATATCAAAATTGAGGCCGATATTCACATTCAAAATATAGTTATTAGTTTATCATTTCCCACTCCAAATATTCATGTAAAATTTCAACAAATGTAGACTGACATTATAGACTGTATAGGTTTTACAAATAAATATTAGTTTCAGAACAGGAATTCTAGCTACACAAATGTTGTGGAAAACCTAACCTAAATGTTCCCTACAGTCGTACTTAGCAGAGAAATTAAAGGTGTTTTTTCTTTCACACAGGATAATTTTTTAAGTGCAATTAGCGCTAATTTGTGTTAAGGTGAACGGAGGGGCTACTGTAAATAAACGGTGGTATGCTTGACTGGACGTTGACGACGTTGTTTAGAATTCAATTGAACAGAAAATATCAATTTTGTTGTTTTTATAAGAGTTTTTAGAACCATAGAACAGATGTTTTGGGCTTTTGTTCTAATTTTGTTTAAAAAATGCCAACGAAGTCATCAGAACTTGGTAAAGGTTAGGTTAGGTTAGGTTGTATTATAGAATGTAATAATAGAATGTAAAATTATTTCTATTACTATGGAAATGTTTTCAACGCTTCATTTCCTTTGCAAATGTCTTTAGTAAAAGAGATGAAGGAACTTCTACAATAGTTTTCTGCACTACATCTTTAAATTTTACTAACTAAAGTATGTCACGAATTTAGTACAATTCAAAAAAAGATTGGATCTTATATTACCTATTTATAATAAATATTTTCATATATTTCTGATATTCCTGTACCCACTGCAGGACTCAAGGGACTTGCAACTTTGATACTGGGATAGAAGATAAATCATTGGGAGAAATGTAAAGGCCATTTTATACAACTTCCCTCTCTCTCTCACTCTCTCTTAGTGTAGCAGATCTTTAATTTTTTACATACTTTGAGATGTAAAATAATGGTCTACAAGTATTCAGTGATTTTTGTTTTTATGTTATAGAGTTACCGGGCAACTTTTAACATGAAACTACTTTTAGTTTGTTAACTTAATACTAAACTAAATCTGCGTAATTTTTAATGTGTGTGCACAGTGTTATTTGTTCAAAAATGTCGTGTGTTTGTGTACTTGTTTGTAAGTATAAATAATAAACAAACTTCAAGTGAAATTTCAACACGAAATCCAAAATTGGATGATAAAAAATAAGAGTGATGTCAGGGACCTGAAGATGACCAAATATCGGTCGAAACCGGTAGCCCACTAGAACTCTTAATTATTATTGGCACAAGGTAAGAATAACGTAACAATTGGTTAGAGATTTACGTCATATTTTGCATTGCAAAGACGGCGTCCATTGTTATTTATTACCACCACTACCAAATTGACATATTTAGGGAAAATTAGTTTTGGTTTTTAGGTTAGGTGAATGAGCAAGTTTTTACACTGTTTATTAGTTCAAAATTTAAATGTTTACATGTTAAAGATAATAAAACACAATTTTTTATTTTGTACTATCCACTTTTTATTAGTCTAGCCTAATAGTCTTTTATTAGGGGCTAGACTAATAAAAAGTGGATAGTACAAAATAAAAAATTGTGTTTTATTATCTTTAAACATGGAATTCCACCAAGAACCATCGGTCTCAACAGTAATGAAAAAAAAAAAAAAAAAAAAAAAAACTAAAGTTTACATGTTATATTTTAAGTTTATATTTCATGGAATCAATATATTTAATTTTCACTTAAAAATGTTTAAAATTATCATAATTTAATTATTTATAAAGAAAATGTGTAAGGTTGAAATGAATTTACTTTATTTTTGAAAACAGGTAATATTCAAGAGGCAGTTTACAAATGAAGTTAAAATGCTTACATTTTCCCCCACATGTGTACTACCTCTTCAACTTGATCCCTCTCAAAGTTCTGCTTCCCTAATATATTATTCTCTCTAGGGGTGTAGAACGATGCATAACTACCCTGACAATAACTTGGTTTAACATTAACGTCCTTTCGATGGACATTTTTCTTTATTTAATAACTCGTTCGTTCTAGGTAAATGTTTTTAATTATAAATATTTCAAATTCTAAGTGTTTTAAAATTAAGTAAGGTGTAAAATTCCGTAGAACGTGGAACGATTTAAAACAAAATTATTTCGTGGATAAATTTTGCCAAATTCTTGGGACTCTTTTCACAATTAAAAAATTGAAGAAAACAGGCGTAAGAACAAAATATGAAAAAGTAAGATTTTCTCAAAATTTGCCTGATAATTTATATCAAATGTTAAAAAACATACGATTTAAGTCGTATATTGTCAATAATAATAGCAAAAAATCAAGTTTTTTTATTTTTTGAAATATGTTTAAAATTGAGTATATTTTCTTATTTTTGGAACTGGTAAAGCATATTTAAGGACAGTCTGACCACCAGTGTTAACCTAATGTTGGGAAAATTTAAAGTTTTCATTACTTTTACTCTCAACTATCTCATATGTTTATATATTTTACAATAGAATTTTTATTGGAACTTATATTTGTATACAATCTTGTTGAGCACTGTGGTGAAATTCACAATAATGATTCGAATTTGCCCCTAACCACAATCACTAGAAACTTTAAAATAAAACACAATTATCCGATTAATTGTCCTTTAAAAATTAGTGGAAATAATTAATAAAGAACAATTAATCAGATAATTGTGTTTTTAATTAAAGTTTCTAGTGATTGTGGTTGAGGCCAAATTCGAATCATATTGTTATATTTGTATGTTGGAATAAGTTTTATAAACTAATTTACTTACAATTAATTATTGATTTATTTCCGTCATAAATTTGAAAATCTTCCAACACATCGATTTTTATTTTTGAATCAATATATAGTTACTAATAGTCTACTTGTATTACTCCTATTGAATCAAAACAGTTGTAACTTATTGTAGATTAAACTTCAGTGTGAAGTTGTAATTTGTTGTTGGAATTGTAAACTATATTCGTACAATGTACCATTTTAAATTGACAAAATATACTGAAATGTATGTTTGAAATATTCATTTTAAAACGTTAGAACTCTGTAGTAAATAAATTTATTATCATTTATTTATTTATAAAGGAATAAAGTTGAAAGGAATAAAGAAAATATGTTTATTTATATAAATGGTTAGTTAAAAGGATGAAAAGAACATGAAGCAAGTATCCCTTACTATGAAATACTCTAATACTGCCAGAGTCGAAAGATAACAAAAATTAATAAATATCTTAAAGCAAAGTTGAAATAAAGGGATCCAACACATGGCTGCATGTAAATAACTCTAGATCCAATAGCGGTATCTCAGAATTGCCATAAAGTGAACCAATGATGGAAACAATCCTATAAAAACACAGAAAAAAATAATTTTAATATCAGTATATTATGACACTCTATTCAACCTTATTATACCTTGTATCTGCTGCAGTTTCGGGTTATACTCCCATCTACAGGAAATTTAATAAACATAATTACATATACATACACATACAAAGCACCTTTCAATCTATGCGGAGGTCGTTTAAAGATTTAAATCATGTGAACCACGTACTACACCGAGAGCATGCACGTCCAAACAGCGCGTCGACACTCTTTATGCGAGTCTCAAACGGCTTTGTATGGGTATGAGTATATATGTAATTGTTTTTGTTTTTTTAATTTCCTGATGATGAGCGAATAAACCGAAACTACAGTAGAGACAAGGTATAAATCTCAAATAAGGATTAGTTGACATATAAAAATATGACATTCAATGTCACCAATCCGTAGGGTACCACAATGGGAAAATAATTTCAAGCTTGTTGAAATCACAATGATTCTGAAATATTCCCCTTTTATCTTCATATCTTGTTATAATATGTATCGTGAAAAGCCATCTCAGGTTTAACATTCCCATTCGTCTCTGCACGGTGAAAGTTTTATGCTTTAAAGCAGTTTGCCTTCACCATTTATCTTTGTCTCCTTTCGCTTGAAGTTTTCCAATTCACGTTTCCTCAAGTTGATTTATATTTCGAGTTTTTATTTACGTTTCAACTTATAAGGAAACATCTCTGACATGAAAATGGCAAATAGTTTCCTCCATTCCTAAATTAATAGCAAAAAACTATTCTTATGTTTTTTCGAGTGCAAATTAAATATTGCACCAACACTGTAGATTGTATGTTTTTTATGTTTAAAGAATACGGTTAGAGTGAGAGATTCGTTTAAAAACTTTGAAAACTAAATAGCATTTTAAAATTATTATATATTAATTATTTCTAAATAAAGAAATGAGAAAACATGTTTATTTTATTTATTAAAACAGATAGCCAAGAGGCGTTTACAAATGAAGTAAAATGCTTAAATTTCACCCCACACGTGCATCACCTTTTCAACTTCATCGCTCTCAAAGTCCTGTTTCCCTAAGGACAGATATTTATTGCAACCCTAATATATTATTCTCTCTAGGGCTGTAGAACAGTCGGTTAACTACCCTCAGTTTAACGTTGACATTTACTCGATGACCATCTCCACAATTAATATATTGTTTGTTTCGAGTTAAATGTCTGGTTTTTAAAAGTTTTTAATGTTTACAAGTCGATATTGGGTTTACAGTGGCACTATTTATTTTGAAGTCTCTTTGAAGAAACCGTAAAAGACGCTATCTCTCTAAAAATACGGTTCTTGAGTTATTGGTAAACTCAAAAAATCGGCCATATGACTTTTATAAACTTATAATTTCTAAAAATAGCTTTCATTAAAATTTTAGCGAATGTGAAGATTAATGACGTAAACTTGTGTGTAAAAATTAAAAATATAAACAGGAGTATCTTTCAAATCAGGAATGAATGTTAAACACATGAATTAACCTATACCGCCGTAATTGAAATCTCGTTTTGATATAAACATCATTCATATTGAGGAATAATTTGAGACAGAATCAATGCAAGTTTAAGCCCTATTTATGTATTTAAGGCGGCTTACTTCATTCATTTTGTCTTTTACGCAAACAATTATAACCTAACTGACATTTTGTGAAATAATTTCAGTTTTATCTATTTTGTTAAAGTTTTAACGAAATGTGAAGAATAATTAACCAAACCAGTATGAAAAATTCTAAGTAAAAATACCCTCCCTTGCTATATACATAAACGATTTTAAAGCCTTTAATTTAGTTTTACTGTAAAAGAACTATATTCCAGCACGAGTAGTTTTGCTTCTGATAATATTTGCTAGTATTTTTGTATAATTTATACACATCTGTTGTGAAGCAAGTTAAAATTTGTTTAACCTAAGTTTCACTTTGTTAGAGAACAGCTGTTATATTAACATGTCTAGTTGGGAGATGTTGTCAGCTGTTGCTCTAAATTTAATGAAACCGATTTTCAATTAGTTTGTTAAAGTTTGGTTAAGAAATACGAAGATCCATTCCTCATTGGTTGACGTAATCAATCAATTTTGTAAAATTTCATTGTAATAGTATGTTCATCCGATTGGTCAAGTACATTTACTTCGTCTTTAATTCAGACTTTCCAAGATATTTTTTTTCCTTCCTAAGTGATAGTTGACATATTGCGTCAAAAAATTAATCTTGAATGTATTGTAACACTGGTCGGAATTACTAATCCCCACCGTCACCCCCACCCGGTATAGCAAATTTTAAAATGCTTACTTTTTCCCATTGTTCTTTCAGAGAGTTCATGTGTTGGTTGGTTTCTAATAAGCAAAACAATGTATTAAATTATTAATTAAATTATATTAAAAAACACATTTAACACAAGAACATACACTGACACAAAAATAAAAACAATAAAAACACATTATATGAGCTTGTCTGACATTGTTGTGTGCTCTGTCATGTCTATCGGAGTACTGCTAGTTGAAGTTATTAATATTGGTGATAACGAATCATGTTAAGCCTTCTGAAGATGTTTCAAGGCTGTATCATATAATTGATGTGATTGGAAGGAGAGTTTGTCGTTCAGTTTGATTTGATGTGTTTTTATTGTTTTTATTTTTGTGTCAGTGTATGTTCTTGTGTTAAATGTATTTTTTAATATAATCAATGACGAGTTCTTCAAAGTTAACAAAGTAATTTTCTGATGATGGGGTTACGGCCTCGAAACATGTAAGAAGCAATCAACAACGAAGTCACAAGCTGGACCTAAGGTAAATAGTTTATTTAAATTGTGACGGAACCAAAAATATGCTTATCAAAACAATGTTACTCCCCAGAGATATTTTATAAAAAGCACTCTGAGGTAAGTTTTTCTGTGATTCAAAATTTTAGCCGTCGTAAGGTATTTACTAACCCATTATACGAATTATAGGGTAAGATAAGTAGTCGTCAACAAGTCGACCTCTTTTTTGACTAATTTTCACGTTTCATGACCTCAGGGAATCGAAAATAGGGATTTCAGAAAGTCTTCCGTCCATTGTCGTTGTCGTCTGAAGGTAAGCGTGATATTTTAGAACCCTATTGTTATTTAGTAAATCGAATTTAAAATGTAAAAGCGGCTGTAATTAAATAAAAGAAGATTGTATCGTAAACCGTTTGAGATTTTATAAGTGATTTTCTCAAGGTTTACTCTCTATTAAATTCTTTTGAATCCCATATCATTGGTTTAAAACAAAATTTATAATCTTCTATGAAAAATTTTAAACTGCAATTTTTCGTAAACCGTTTGAAATATCAAAGTGATTTTTTCAGGATTTCTCTTTAAACTCTGAATCTTTTGAGGCCCATATCATTGGTTTTAAGCAATTTATGATATTTTTAAAAACATTTTAAATTGCAATTTCTAGTGAAAAGTTTGAGATTTTAAAGTAATTTTTAGGGTTTACTCTCATATCAATTCTTAATTTTTGATGCCCATATGATTGGATTAAAACAATTGATGATTTTTTTTTTGTAAAAAATATAAACTGCAATTTCTCGTAAACCATTTGAGATTACAAAGTTATTTTTTAGAGTTTACTGTCCTTTAAATTCTTCATTTATTATGCCCATATCGTTGGTTTAAAACAAGTTATGATCTTTTTTGAAAACATTTTAAAACTGTAATTATCTTAAACTGCTTGTGATTTTAAAGTTATTATTATTCATATCTCTTAGTTTTAAACTTAGAAAAACACTAAAATAGATACAAAATTCTATATCCAATGAAAACATAATTAATTGTACAATGAAAAATAGTTTAGTTATGGTCAAAAATGTAGTTGGTAGACCTTGACTTCTAATGAAAAAAATGTGTTTCCGTATTGATACGATATCCGGTAATGCCGCGTCACCTATGTAAGCATAGCGAGTAAAGCTTTGAATCCAGCCAAGGCCGAGACACTAACACGAGCAAAGAGAGGGAAGGGTTTGTAATATATTACATCTACTGGTCCCGTTATCCTAGCTAACTTGAGAATGTAGTGATTTACACAATCATGAGGTTTGTAAAACCTGTGCAACAACTGTTACTTACCCTACTTTATATAAGACCTTTATATCTTTATATTGGTTTTCTAAGACCTTGATCTACCAAAACAATTTAACATTTCCTACAGGGCATGAGAAACCAATTTTTATGTATTATATTATTTTTAAGGTCAGCATTTCATCTCTTTCTATCTCTCTCTCTCTCTCTCTCTCTCTCTCTCTCTCTCTCTCTCTCTCTCTCTCTCTCTCTCTCTCTCTCTCTCTCTCTCTCTCTCTCTCTCTCTCTCTCTCTCTCTCTCTCTCTCTCTCTCTCTCTCTCTCTCTCTCTCTCTCTCTCTCTCTCTCTCTCTCTCTCTCTCTCTCTCTCTTACATTCTCAAATATTCGTAGTATAGACAAAAGTATCTGATTGCTCAAATAATAGGTGTTTTGTGTTTCTCTTATTTTTGAGATTTTCTGACTCTAAAGAAAGTTTGTTTTAAAACTGATGTTTATCAATCTATCTGCTCTATAGCCCAGAAACGGCAATCAATATATATATATATATATATATATATATATATATATATATATATATATATAATATATATATATATATATATATATAATTATTTTGGTGTATGAATCAAAATTGTATTTAAAAACGTTTGATAGTTTTAAACAGAAGGTAAGAGTTTATTGTCTGAGGGATAATAAATGATAAAGTCACGTAGCTTTATTGGAGTAGGGTGAGGTGACAGAACAGACCACAGCATGATGGATAGAAGTACATTGCCACTCTTAGACAGGTGGATATTAAATTGACATAGAGATATACCTCCTTCCTTACTTACTTATACATTTCCAGATCAATTGTTGTTTTAAAACTTATAAAAAAATTAAGTTTTCTAAATGAAAAGGAAGTGTAAATAAAAGCACTGATTTATTAGAAACAATAGATCAACTTAAAAAAATCTTTAATGCAAATAATCAATATATTTTCCCTAGAACAATTAAAATTGACAGTGCCATTAACAGCGTGATTAGATACAATTTTATTACTATTTCTATGTTTTGTTATTTGCATCGACAAATGTATAAAATGATAAAAATCAAACTTTTAAACCAATAAACGAAAGACAAAAAACAGTCGAAAAACCGAGGCCCAATTCTTTGTGTTTACCAAACTCCCTATACTTTTTATAATGAGTACCTAATAGAGTTTAAAACAACATTTAATAGACAATTTCTATAAAATTCTAAATTTTAACTAAGCCTAAATAACTATTACACTGAATTAATAATAAAATGTGACTAATTGTATTCCAACTATTAAAAATAAGCAATTAAACTTGTCGAAAATATTTGAATTTGCTAGTAAAATGTAAATCTAACATTAAACACTGTCACACCCTGTATTGAGAGTTCAAGGCGGAAAACCACATCCTTAACAGAGTATGTAAATGTCACTCTATAATCGTTCGTAGTGAGTACAACTAGTCACTTGTCGCAGTTAATCTTTATGAAAACCTCTTCATGTCCTACATAACGACATATGAGTTCTTTCCAAAATGTTATAGTATCCAGCTATCTAATGGTGAAACTCTAATTCTATCCACCAGGAGTGTACTATAATACATCTCGTTAACTTAATCATTTATGATACAATCTTGTTAAGCACTGTGGTGAAATTCACAATAATGATTCGAATTTGCCCCTAACCACAATCACTAGAAACTTTAAAATAAAACACAATTAACTAACTAGGGAAAATACAGATGTAATAAATTAAGTAGTCACAATATTTTGTATTTGTTAGGTTATAAAGACTTTTGTAAGGAGTAGGCCACCTGTTCTCATTAGCTTTGTTAGAGGTACAGTTATCTTTCACCCCACTCCATAGGTCAAAGGCATATAACAATAACTTGAAAAAGGGCCAGCCCAAGCCTCTATCTTACTGGCCAACTGATCTGTGGAGTGGGAGGGATTTTAGTTTGCACTCAGGTTATTATAGTTTTAGGTTTAATTTTATTTCATTAGTAGATATGTAAGTTTAGATTTAGTTTATAAGCAAGAACCTCCGATGATGATAACCATGTTATCGAAATGTACATCAGGGCATTTAGTGGAAATAATTAGCATAATAAAGAAAAATTAATCAGATAATTGTGTTTTATTTTAAAGTTACTAAGTGATTGTGGTTAGGGGCAAATTCGAATCATTATTGTTAATCATTTATCATAAATCAGACATTAAACTCTTATATTCTGCTTAAAACTATCAAATTTTAAACTATTGCCACTAGAACGTGGTTCAAATCAAATATTCCCTCGTATGTTTCGTCTTTGTCGACCCTCGTTTCTATAGATATTTGAAGAAACCTCCATTCGCTACGCTCGAGGCAGTGAATCGTTTCCAGATTATGCAACTGACTTCATCTTAACAGGCTTTAACGGGTCTCAAAGATATACGTATGCGAATAGCCTCCACTCGCTACGCTGGAGTCGGTGACAGCCCTGACAGAGTAATTTTCCACATTAAATTTTTCACAATAACTACGCTATTTGTTATCACAGAGAGGTGACTTTCGCATCATTACATGTAAAATTAACATTTTCTACAAATTCGTATCTAATTTAGTGCGTTTAAGTAGAATAACACACAAGATATGAACAAAATTCCAATAGGGTCTAAATGAGCACACTATACTCTCCTATATAAAATTTCATGTTCCAACCTTAATATTTGTAAACGATTTCTTGCTTATGTCTAAACGACAAAGTTGACAGAGGGACGGTATGTTGAAACACATTTTTGGTTTATGAATTATGGTCTATCAATTGTAAAGACAAGCCTAATGGAGGTCAAAATCTGTTGCGCTTATCCAATCTACAATAAAATACTTATAGTAGGTGCATAACGAGTGAAAAGTTGACAAAGGCAGCAGCCACACGTACATAAAACATAAATAAACCATTATGCTCAAAATTAGTGGGAGTATATAAGGGGAGAAAGATGTAAAGCGAATACTATGATTTGTGCAACACTTTTTACTAATAAATTGCATGAAGGGACACTATCTTCTATTCAAAATTTATTTTTTTCATTTCTTTTTTTTATATATTAGTAATATATTTTTTTTATTACCCTTAGATTAATTATTGTAAACCTTATTTTTTTGGAATCCCTCAGTTTCAATAGTAAATCTATGAGATCTTTTAGGAGAAAGGGTGGGACTACACCACAAGGTTCATTAAATTAGTATTTACTTCAGCTTAATTTCACAAGGGTATATCTCACTTGACTTGCTACAATTACGAGGGAGGAAGGTTGATATACTTAGTCTCCAGTTTGCAGTTCAGTAGATACAAATTGTGAAAGTGGTACGTTTAGCCAAATTCTTTCAACTATTTGTGTTTAACTATAAAACTTACTTATTTTGACGTCAATAGTAGAACTATTATTCTTATTTTATTGGTATACTACAGCTCCTATCAGGTGCTTACCACAAGTTTTAACATTAAAACACAAAACATTATTCACAAAACATTTTTATCTTACAAACGGCTGGATTTGTCAAGACTGTTAGTTCAACTGGACAAACTGTTTAGACTTTTAGAGATTACACTGTCAACTGTAGGTTCATGTTCAGTTCTGTTTATTGTCTTTTCTTCTGTAATCTTAAAATATAGTCTTTAGTAATGTTAGAAGGAAAATTTTGTTTTAAAATTTAAATTATTTTAAATTCTGTTTTAAATTGTTTATATATTTGAAATTCATCCAGTGTATTTAGTTTGTATCAAAAATTATTATGATGTAAAATAATCACGTTTTCATTGATGGTTACATACTCATGTGGTCCATATCCATTATATGCGCTGCAAATGTGGATGCGTTTTTTTTCTTATGCGAGAGATGTTCTTAAAATCGATTCTTAAAGGTTCTTCGAGTTTGGTCTATGTAAAATATTGGTTCACTGTGGTAAGTTATTTTATAGATGCCCAATGAGTTGTACTTATCTTTGTTAGCTATATTTATTTGGTTTCAGTTTCTCGCTATTTGACTGTTTTTTGTTTGGTAGCATAATTTATACCCTTGTTTTATAATTGCATGGTTTAAGTATTGACTATATTCTGTTGCCATACAAGTCAATTTATCAGTATTATTGTTTTAAATTGATGATTTGGGGGTGTTTATTCTGTTTATTTAACAATTTGTTTACTATTGTGGGATTGTAGCCGTTGCTTATGGCTATGTGCTTTATAATTTTTAATTCTATTTGGTAATATCCACACTCATTGGAACGTTTCATAACCGAAGTATCCAGCTATTGTAAGTTGCCATTTTCTGTGATATGGGATGGTTAGACGTAGCATGTTTAGTTTGGGTGGGTTTCATATAAATTTTAAACTCATTTTTGTTATTGTTTCTGAAGATTGTGAGGTCTAAGTAGTTCAGGTCATTATAATTTTTCTATTTCCATGGGAAATTTTAAAATGGTTTGTATATTATTTAAATATAGTTTGAATAGTTCAGATTGTCTTTTGGTTCCATAAAATTGACCTATTATGATCTCGCCAACGTATTGGTGGTTTTATACTAATTAGTTTCTAAAAGGAACAGTTACTTGTGTTTAGGTCACTGTACAATGAGCGGCATGACATGACAGGATGGATATTTCATTTGGAGAAGGGTCCTTAGAGCTTGGCCAATACAGATGGTTTAGAATTCAACAATATAGGGTTATATAAAGGTGTTGTTATTGTGCCTAGTGATTCGACCTTTCATTTGTGTTAGTTTGCCTTGCCTGGACTTATTGTTCTCATCCCTCTTTATTACTCTCCCTCCTTTGTACATTGAAGAATGACAGGACACTTTCCCTCCTGTTAGAAAACTTTTCTAATTTACATATTGATATTGTTTAATTGTACATAATCAGCTTAACAGGACGATGCCATGGTCATACTTTGATGCAAGGCATAGCTGTCCGAAAAGGAAAATCTTTCACATCAATTAAGGGTGCACTTAACACCTGAAATTATGCAACAGATGCTAAAGGATTCACTTAATAAGAATAATTGCAGTGCAAAACAAGAGTAAGCTACGTTCAACAAATTCTGATGAAAAAAGAAACACAGAATGTAAACGGATGTAGAAGTAAGTGAAGATGTAGCCTTGTTCCATAAAATTGACCTATTATGATCTCGCCAACGTATTGGTGGTTTTATACTAAGTTGTTCCTAAAAGCAACAGTTACTTAAGGATGTAACAATACTCCTGATGGTGTTTAAAACAATACTCTTATCAGGGGGGGGGAGTATTACTAATAAGGAATTTATTATTTTGCTTACTGTTAATAGTTTAGTGTTTCGAGGCAATAATTTTGATCTTAAAGTTATAATTGTGTGTCAAGAATACAAGAGAACTTACTTTGCTATCAGTTTTTTAAGGTCATTTAATAAACGAAGAATAATATCGTGGAAGACGAAGAAATGAATCAGTACATCAGGTGAATTGTATCAAATATTATTTTATATACTAAAAAACAGAAGTACTATTTAAGTATTATTGGTCATTTTATATTTTAAAATATACATGACACTTAAAATTGCATATAATTTACGTTTGTTTACATTTCGTCCAATAGGAAATTTCTTAAAATTTTTGTTCAAGAAAAGAAAAAAACCACAATACATTGAAAGTTTTACGTAATTTGTGTATGGAATTGTTAGTATTTATTAAGTTAAGGCACCGTCAAAGGATGAAAGGAATGACCTTTATATAAATCCAACTAAGGTTTTTTTTGAGTTCTCCTTCAGTTTAATTACTTCTTTGTAACGCTAACAAAAGCACAATTCTGAGGGAATACGTACTTCGAAAACTGTATTTGAAAATCAAATCAGACTGGTTCAATCAATCATTTATTACATAATGTAAAAATGAGGTGTTCAATTTGTATGAAAAATATCAGCCTATATATGGAAATTGCGTCAATTTTATCGAGTTTAAAAAAGACACTTTGCTCACGAATTGCACATTATACTTTGTCCACAGTTGTTATTTTGTGACAAATAAAAAACATACTTCAGCAGTAACACAATATGGCGGGGTATTTGGCAGGTTTTCATCCTCTGAACTGTCCATATTTTAAAACTAAATACACAAAATATAGCAGTAGTGCTAAACAACACATCAACACAGAGTAGAAGTTCTCACGTCAAAACTGACGTTATTTATGAATATTACAAATAACTTAGGTGTATTGTTAAGGAAACGGGATTGCCAACTTCAAAACTCGGCAAACGAAAAATACTCTCCGTGTACATACACTGTCAATCATCTTCATGAATAATTACTTCCTTTTTCAACTTTAAAACGTTGTTTTGTTGTTTATTTATGTTATTTTACATGTAAGAATTAATCTAATCTACATACGGGACATTTCTTGTATATTATAAATCAATTGAAACAAACTTAACCTAAATTTCGTTTTGTTCGGTTGCCATTCGGAGTGAGCAAAGTAGTGTGCAAAGTAGTGGGCAAAGTGAAACTGAGAAATCAGCTGATTTGCAAACTAATTTAAATGAACAAATTGCCACTTTGTCAACAACTGTAGACAAAGTTAATTACGACATGCTGTTTGTTGTCGTTGTCTGTACGTATTCTTCTTGGTTTAGATCATGATCTTCCATATTTTATCTAAAATTCATCAACTAATTGGTTGGTCGAATGTGAGCTATTTGTACTAAGATACCCTGTAATATTGTTTTCTCTTAACGAAATCTCCAGAACCTATATATTTCTAAACTGGTTCAAGTACATTTTGAGTACCTACATTTTGAGTTTTATTTATAGTTGTTTGAGTTTATAATTTATCGACCCTTAGGGACTTATTTATAGTGAGAACAGCTTTGGCAATCCTACATCTACACCTTTTTCTATTTAGTCTTGAATTAGATCTTTCCCTTTCCTTTTCACGACCATGTCTCTTTTGGCCAACTCTTGTTCTCTTACGACACTGAATCTATTATAGTATTCGAAAGCAAGAAATCTTTATTGATTTTAATTTTTTATTTTAACACTTATACGTTTTTTTTATACAAGTTAGTATTGTAATTAAATAATATTCCAAGTGAAAAATAAACGAAAAATAAATTGGCTTTACGCGCCAATGCTATACTAACTGAGCTATCCTTAATCGCTTCCCATAATAGGGCGTTAATTTCTCAATTGACATCGCTGCAATTTTCTAGTTATCAAATTAATTACTTTGTTACAAACGAAATTGAAATTAATATACCCAACTTGCAGCCCTTTCGTATGTATTTATTTATTGATTGTAATTTTATAAATAATACTAGCTGGTATAAAAAATTGTAAAAGTGTTAAAATAAAAATTTAAAAAAGGCTATTAGAACATTCAAGGGATTAGAAAGAGCTTTTATTTTATTATTTTATAAGGTGATGATGACCAAGAGGTTTTGGCCCTTGAAAAACAAGGAATAAAATTATAGTGAAAATTTAGTGAAAAGTGAATAATAATGACTTAGATCTCGTGTGTAAAAAACTAAAGCAAACAAATAATTGTTTAGAATAATTCGCAAAAAACAAAACCATTAAAGTGTTTATTGAAAATTTGATTTTTATTCTGATAGCGTTAGGAAAGAGAAAAAAGAAGGATCTAACGGAAAACTACATTTTAAGAAAGCTGTAGATCCAGCTAGGGTCCCTCGGTATGGCCACTCTCGTGCACAGTATATGTGAGAGCCTGAAAGATTAGTTAGTTATATGAAACAAGTGGGATTTTGTAGTAATCTACTATATCTACAGAGTGAGCCAAAAATTAAGTACAATAAACAAAATGTCAAAAATCGTAAACTGTATTTTTTTTCCTGCTTTGTCTTATAGAACATAGTAAACATTTTTGTATTTTTTAAAATAAACATAAAGTAAATATATGAGTTTAAAAATGTATTTTATGTCCCTTTCATTTATGAAAGATAAAATTAGATATTGTATGCAAGAATTAATAATGGCAGTAAGCAATGTAATTGCAGTATTCATCAGATTCTATAGCAACTTAGGATGGATTTCTGCAGCTCCATTTTATAATAGTTTTCTTTAACGTTTGTGTTATTTGGCGTAGTTTTGTACAAATGATTTAAGTTGATCAAAAAATGCAATCTAAAGAGAACGAACACAGTTATATAAAGAGAACTAACTACACTTTGCGGGTGTAAAGTTTCATTTCTGAAACTTTCGGTAGATTGGAACAAAATAATTTTGTGTTTCTTTGTCCAAATAATAAGTCTGTTTCCATTCAAATAAACTCAAGTTAATGGTATTTTCATAATACAACTTTAAACCACTATAAATATTAAAAAATAAATAATTTTATTTAAAAAAAATTTATTGCACCTAATTTTTGTCTCACTCTGTAGATAGAGGAAGTCGATTTCTATAAAAATCCGATTGTTTAATTATCTACCTAACAGAGATATTAATCAGTTCATTTGTGAACATTTAGTGTATTTGCTTCTCAAAAACAATAAGTTATATTGAAATCGGTTGATACACAACTTCAAAAAAAAAACTTAACCAGCCCAATCATTCAGTCTAAATGCTGATCCTCTAAGTGCAATGGTTAAACCTATTTTACTAATCTGTAATTCTTCATTGTATTGGTAGATCAAGCTGCCTTAACCAATATAGGCTAAGTTTGTTGATAACAGTTGTTACACAGGGATTTCGAACCACTACTGATTCTGTGTATCATTACAGTTCAGACGTCTGTTAGAACTAAATTAATATTCTTCGCAGATTTGTTTATATTAAACACTAGCTTCTCTGATTCAGTATATTGGTTCTAGTGGGCCTCAAAGCTGTACATGTGTGAGAAAGCCTCCGCTCGCTTCGGTGACTCCCCTCTGACGGATCTCGTAACAATACGAATATTAAATCTTCTTAGTAGGCCAGTACGAGAAATTTCGTCATCTTAGAGACGTGAGATTTGTACCACAACATGCCGAATTGAAATATAATTTAGTGTGTTTTAAACAACACTCGAGATGTGAACAAACAACTGTTTAAAAATGGCCGCCATATAAACATTTTCAGTTAGTTTCTTCTGAATTTCATCAGAGTTCTTCGGGAGCATACACTAATCCTTTACACCAAATTTCATGTTCCGCTGGTAAACTTTTTGACGGCTATCATACAGAGGACAACGACAACTAAAAATCCGAGTACTTTGTTTAAAAATCTGACATTATTATTCTGTACTCTCAACGAAAAAGTTACGTAATTGAATTTAACTACAGCATTTTCCAATCCAATAGTCAACTTCTGTCCACCAGAAAACGCTACGCTCTTAAGACTTTGTATATTTTCGTCAGTTACGTTTGAATGATATAATAATGACAACGAAATTAAACAAACTTGTTTAAATAATTGTGTAGTGACAAAATAGTGTCTGGTAAACTGAAATGATATAAACAAGTGTCTTAACACTTCTGAAAGTATTTTTCCCACTATTTTGCGCTGAGCTCAGGCTCTACCGTATTTGAAGCGGAACTATTCGCAATTCATGAGGCATTGAGGCAGATAATAATGAGGCTATGGTTGAATAACAACACTGTGATTTTGGTTGATTCTAAGTCAGCGATGCAATCAATTGCTGGAAATACACCAACAAGTTCCTTGACTGAATCAATCCAAAAGAAGTATAAAATAGTCAAGCATATTACCAAAGAAAATAGTTCTGCGTGGATCCCATCACATGTAGGCATACAAGGCAATGAGCAAGCAGATGAACTGGCCAAGCGAGGAACTCACATAATACATAAACCAAGAAGAGTAGACTACACACCTTGGAAGCAAGGATTGGCGAACTGAAACGAGCATCTCATCTTGAGTTCACCAATAAGGTCAAAGAGGACATAATGAACAAGTCCTATGAAGATGTATTCGACTTGTATGAGAAAGTCAAGGACTTGCAGAGGAGGACATCTGTCGCAATTTTTCGACTGGACACGACTGCCTGAATGAACACCTGAAGAGGATGAAGATTTTGGATTGTGACAACTGCACATTGTTTGAAAGCCCGGACACCGTCATGAACAAGCTTTCTTGGTCTGCAGAAAGCTGGATAAAGAGAAGCAGAGGGAAAAAGACCTCCCTGGTCTCTACTGGGAAGCAAGATTAAAGATGGCGTGAGCCGGAGAAAGCCATTGGACGACAACAACAACAACAACAACACTTCTGAAAGTTTTATGCACTTTAAACAGAGATTTGTGTAAATACCTAAAATCCCAATTTTCATGTTGGTTTCTTAATTTTTGTTGCCGTTAAATTGCTTATGTACAGAGTATATCGATAATAACAAAAACGTGAAGAAACTACCCTCTACTTCCGTACACTGTAAGGAGAAATAAATATAAAATAAAGACCCCCTTAGCCTTCGATTACTCTAATAGAGTCAAGGTCGGAAAATAACAAAAATTGGTCAAGCGAAAAGTGATAGGAAAAATAAAATAGAAAAATGCAGTCTTAGAACAAATGAAAAAGGTGTAGATCCGTTCACAAAAGTCGATTGGCACTCCTGTAATAACTAAAGTGAGCCAATGAAAGAGCATAGCTTACACAGTTTATAATGTTGTATAATGTTAGTTAGTTAATGATAGCATGTTAGTTTATAATGTGTTGTACGGAAAACAAGTTCTTGACGTCAAATCTAATTTTCCTCCTCATACTTGATGTCCCCACAAATAGTTACAGCAGCACTAAGTATAAAATAAAATTTAATAAATTACTGTAGAACATGAATATGTATATAACAGTTTACACCAGGCAAAGTGCCAACGTAAATTAATTTAATAGTGTTTGTTTAACTACAACCAGACATAACAAAGTTTGTGAACTGCGTGCTCTTGCATAGGTTAGGGATTTTGTTTTCCCTTCTTTCAGAGAAATAAATCTGAAAAGTTTGTCCGTTCATTGATTTTATTATCTGTGTTTATTCACAGAAGCGCAATGTAATTAGTGTGGACGTAGCAATCCCGAAGCACTCTGGCTGGACCTACAACTGTTTTTATGTAGTCTTAGGTTGGATATCTATTTTTTAACCTATAAAATCTCTCTTGTCCAACTCTTGTTCTTTTATAACCCTGACGCTATTTGAAAGTATGGGGTATTACTATTAAAGGGTATTTACTTTATGTTCTATTTTTATTTACGGTAAATCACTATAGTCATTTGCAAAATCTTTCTTTTTCTGAAATCCTTGTTCAACAGACACACTAGATTAAGTCTCATTTGGAAAAGAGAACAAAACTAAATGGTTTCTTTATCTTATGTTGACTCTCATGGAAGTAAAATTTCTTTTTTATCCGAAGTAAAAAATGTAAAAATTAAAGTTCCGCATGGATCAATTCTAGGTCCTCTATTGTTTATAATTTATAAAATAACATCATTTATAATTTAAATGATGACAAAATTGGTAATTTTTGCTGATGATACCAGTTTCGTTATCAGGCATAAATCATTGACAGGTACTGAGAAATTGACAATGAATGTAATTTTAAGCTGCAATCATGTTTTTTAGAAATAAACTTTCATTGTTGACAAATCTGTTGTTTACAATTTTACTAATAGAGATAAACCTATTGAGAATAATCCTAACGTTGACGTTATGGGCAAAACTTTAAATCCCATTATCAGTGATTCTTTTCTTGGTGTCCAAATTGAAAAACATTTCAATTGGAAGAAGCAGTGATTTCGTTACCAAGAAAATTGAGTTCAATTACATACACTGTAAGAACACTAAAAGGATGTTGTTAGTAAAATATATTTTGCTTACTTCCAGTCTCTCTTACAGTATGGCGTATTGTTTTAGGTAATTCTGCTTTTACGATATTATTTTTATGAATCAATAGAGTCATGTGTAGCATGAGTCTTTAATACCCTTGTAAGAGTTTATTTAATGAATTGAATATATTACCAATTCCATGCTTTTGTTTTAAAGAGTCCTTCATGTTTGATGACAAATTCAATAGTCAGCAGTTTTTATTCATACAATGTTCGCAGTATGGAGAAAAGTGTATATTTGTAACTAGCCTGTTATTTTAATATTTTGTTAAATATTAATGTTTTATGTGATCCCCTGTTGTTATAATTTACTTACTGTTCTGTTTACTTATATAAGATGCTGGTTGTAATTTAAACTGTTTCTGTATGGTATATTTTGGGGCAGTCTGGGATTTTAATGTTTTATAATAGTCGACTTATTGTAAAAATGTTTTGTTTGAATATTTATCATTTTGTAAAAAGTCACAATTTAAAACTAATTGTTGGTTGATGTATATGATTGTTTTTATTCAATTTAGTTGTACGTTTTTTGATGTGACTCTTGCTTATGAATGATGGTGTTTTTCAGTGGAAGGTGAGGGTAAATGAAATGAGGAATTAAATTACTATCTCTGTAACTTAATTTCGTTTTGCTATATCTTAATTTCTAAATAACCTTTATTGTAAATTATTACTTAAAATGTTAAGTTATGTTTTGACATTTGTTATTTTGTCTATAAGAAATATAATATTTTGATAGTTGATAGATTGTACTTGTTTTATAAGGTAATAATGACTGAGAGGTTTTTTACTTTAAAAAACTTATCAGTAATCAAGAGAAATCTGTTTTGAATTGTGGGTCTCTTGATGAGTTTTGCTCAAAAATTGCACTAACTTACCTACTTGCTGTTACACAAAAAGAAACCCTAATTTAACATTAGTATTTTAACAAATAAAAAAAAAATATACTAAAAGATCGAATAATTCAAAAACAGTATAAACGATATTGATAAAACTTTGATGAACGTGGAAATTAAGAAGTTTTGATTTACCTATCCAGATGTGGTAGGTTTGATAATCGTTACTTAGTTCGACCTCAGTTTTTGACTGACCCTCACGTTTCACGGTGTCGTGAAACAGAAAAGTTATATTCAACGTGTCGTCCGTTCATCGTCGTTGTCGTCTGTACGTAAGTACGATAGCGGTAAAAAAAATTAAGATAGAAACATGAATTTTAGTATAGGAGACTATAGTGTGTTCATATAGAAGCGTGTTGGGATTTTGAAAAACAAAATAAAAATGTCAAAATGGCTGCCACTTTAAACAGTTTTTTGTTCAAATATGGTGAGTTATTCAACTTATAACACATTAAATTAGATACAAATTTGCGGATTTCCATGTTGCGTACTAACCTCACCTATCTATAAAGACAAATGACGAAGTTTTTTTACGAAACGAAATTTCAAAAATTAACCTCTGAAAAAAATGTGATGTGCTCGAGGGTCAGAAATGATGAAACACTGTTACGAGCGAAGCGAGCATTAAAACTGATTTACCAAAACTCAAACAACTATAAAAATCAACTTACATTTTATTACCTACCTCTTAACTTTCTCTGTTAAGTACGTTTGAAAAACGTTAATTTCCACGATAAACTTAGGTTAATCTGTTTACTCATTACACAAATATACTTCGAGTGACGTCATTTAGTGTTTATATACAAATATATCGCAGCTATGATAACAATATCGTAAAACACTTTGAGTGTTATGATATCAGTTTTGATTTTATAGAAACGTTAACAGACTTTAGTAGGGTATTATTGAGTAGGGTAT
Organism: Aphrophora alni; assembly: GCA_963513935.1. Lineage (NCBI taxonomy): Eukaryota > Metazoa > Arthropoda > Insecta > Hemiptera > Aphrophoridae > Aphrophora > Aphrophora alni. Next base: position 25,115 of record CAUPSG010000527.1, read on the forward strand.
TATTACAGTAAAGGGTACTTATCGACTTTATCGATACAGTTTACACCCCATCAACTCAACCATTGACGCATGTATTGTCTCTCTGATGTTATACTGTTGATCGTTATTTAGACGTCAATATTACAAGGGTAATTTTTCCCTTGTTTGAAGGCGACAAACTTCTTTTCATTATTTCCCTAAACAGCAAGTACCTACATGGTAAGTACCCAGCCCGTCTTACAATATAATACAAGCAGATCCTTTAAATGTAATGCCTAAAAGTTAGTCTTTTTGACCTCGTTAGAAATGTTAATTTGTATTGGTAGATCACTGAATGTTGTCCAGTAAGGTAGTTGTTTAAAATAGTTGCTAAACGAGGTTTTTGAACCTCGTAATTATGACAATTTAAAAATTAGTATTAGTTCCTAAATTTCGGCTGTTAGATTGAATTATGTATGCATTGAAGTTGCCATCAGTTATGTTATTTTAGTTATAATTTTTATTATATTATGTAACAGGTATTACATTTTTATGGTTATGGTTATTGTTATTATTATTTATTATAAGATGCTAAACCACAATTATATACCTTTTCTTTGTTATCTCTCTCTCTCTCTCTCCCCCTCTCTCTCTCTCTCTCTCTCTCTCTCTCTCTCTCTCTCTCTCTCTCTCTCTCTCTCTCTCTCTCTCTCTCTCTCTCTCTCTCTCTCTCTCTCTCTCTCTCTTCTCTCTCTCTCTCTCTCTCTCTCTCTCTCTCTCTCTCTCTCACTCTCTCTCTCTCTCTCTCTCTCTCTTCTCTCTCTCTCTCTCTCTCTCTCTCTCTCTCTCTCTCTCTCTCTCTCTCTCTCTCTCTCTCTCTCTCTCTCTCTCTCTCTCTCTCTCTCTCTCTCTCTCTCTCAATGATAAATAGATAGAACTACCTTTAATGAAATACACTGTAGATAAAATTTGTCTCTCAAGATGCTGACATAATATAAAGTGAATACTTTTGAGAAGGGGTAGGTAGCAACACAAACACAAGAGAGACGACTGTCCTAAGCTATAATCAATACAAGACAGAGTAGATGCTATTTTGTGTGGAGATAATCACTTAATTAAATATAAGTTCCTACAAACACTCTCACAATAAAAGATATTGTGTTTACACATTGAGTGAAAAATATGGTATGGATAAAATTACTTAGTTATTATTAGACAGTTTCCTTTATCCACTTCTCTGGTGAAAAACACTGCCTCTTAAATTGAACAACCTCTCAATGTTATTGATAATTCTTTATGAAACTACTATTTTGTTTGTACTAGAATAGGAGACGAAAATATGGTGACTAAGCAGATATTCCTTAATGTTCCGTTATCTCAACACTTAATGACGTCACCTCTCTGGTTAAGGGTAACACTTACAATCGTGAGTTCATACTCCCACACAAGGCACATGGTTTATTCTGTACAGTTTAGAACCTTCCAAACTGTGTCAAAGAGAGGGAAGCCCAGTATACACAAACGGTGGTTGGTTAGTATGCAAGTGCTCAGAAAACACACGTTACAAATTTTGTTATTGTAGATGTGTTTTATAATAAAAAAACTATTGAAGCAATGTATTGTTCGTTTATTTTTATTTCGTTTAAAATAAATCATTATGTAAAGGAAAATTAATAAAAAAATATTTTTAATAAAAATCAATTAAAGTTGAATAGTTTGTTAAAACAAATTAATGAGTTTTTCAAATGGAATAATAATAAACGTTAAATGAACTCTGATAGAGGCTGATTCATATCAAAATATTGAATTAAAAAAAGAAAGTTATAATTAATTCATTAATTAAGTCAATAATTCTGCAAAAAATGGTCCAGTCATCCCGACCAAGCAACATATAATACATTATTTATAAAATATGAAAGGTCCCTTAAACATTGGAGGTATACTGTATATGTAATTTTAAAAACTAACATATTCATAAGGAAGTAAAAACATACGAGTTTTGCCTAAGATAAAATATTTAATAACATTCCAGTTCCTCGTTTCTTTTAAAACGGAGCGTGATACAGGACTTTAATGGTCCTTAATCCTTGGGTATAAATGTCCTTGCGCCTGCCTGCTGTATTTAATGAAATCCACTACATCCGCAGTAACCTAGTTAACAGGAAATAAATCTCAACTACGCCCTTTTTTTGTCGCGTCCGTTTTTTTAGTTGATCATGACATTTATCCAAGTTCTATCGTAAACTTGATTTCTCCTTGTTCACTCTTGGATTTAAACCAAGCAAAAGGAAACTGTAAATTATTACTTTTTCTTTCTCGGAACAAAAGTTCAGTTTAGGATATTGAAGTTTACTACATGTTAGGAGGCTCTACCCTGACAGGTTTAGTATAAGTTATGGTATAATATTATATTATACACTAAAAACTGTGTATTATGTCTAGACACTGGAATTT
>CAUPSG010000530.1:0-22500 GCA_963513935.1 Aphrophora alni
AATGTATATTATTAATTTTGCTTAAAAGAGGGCCTAACTAAACTTTCTTATCCCTTTAATTTCATAATATCAGCATAATAATTTCATAAAATGCTCTCTGAAAGATGGACTCAGTGCATAGAAGTAGGAGGGGATTATTTTGAAAAGTAATGCTACAATAAATGTAAGTACAATAAATATATAGATTTTTTTTCATTTTCACTTTACTTATTGACTTTTCCTCGTAGTTATTATTTTTTGGGGGGAAAACTATGTTGGATTGATAAAATACAATTATTTATTTTAGTAAAAACTCGAAAACAACCACTTACATCCTGTCATAAAAAACAATATCCTACAGGTATTTTGTACATCGTAATTACGCATATCTCCTTCTTTGTATGAGCTTCTCCTTCTTAATGAGCCTTGTAGATGTGGATTAAACAGCATCCTTTCGCTTTTGAACGCGACGTAGATTTGGCTCTTACGGGATTATTATGTTTCTTGTAAGATGGAAGTCTGAAGTATTGATAATAACTTAAAATAAGTGATCAGTAAAATACTGTAAATGGTTTTGTTGCCATCAGTTTTAGAATGTTTAGGGCCATTAGTGTTATTTTTAAATTATAACATATTCTTTGATTTTGTTCTTAGTCTTCATTATAGGCAACACTGTATACAGGTATACAGATTATGAAGAAATGCAGGAGAGAACATACATATATAATTTTAGACCTCTACACATTTCACGGTTATCTGTGTAAATAGTTATATAAGCCCCCGTAACTACGATATTCAGAATAACTTCCACGAATTTTAAATCCCTTAACATGTTAAAAAATAACTTATTTTTACCTAAATTATTATAATAAACAATATTTTGATTTTGTATTGGTCATAGTATTGTCTGGTGACGACAGCAACGAATTCACAGAATGCGGATGTGTGATGCAATTGTTTTGTAATATAGCCAAATAGTTTAGTACATTATTGTATTTTTTAAATTATTATCTTTATTATATACGTATGTCTTTGTCGGTCTTTGTCAGCATCGTCAGCATTTTCGTATCTTTGACTTTAACTTCTAAAAACAACATTCTACTTCCTACCAACAACTGAACAATAAAGATTTATTCTTTGTAATACGTTTTATTTTCCTCGGGGTCACTTGAAAACCACTTAAAGCATCCAAGTAAGCACAGGGCAATTAAATGCTATTTTACAATTCACATTAATGTTCTCTACAAGTGTCAGTTATATGGCTGCAATAATTATAAAATATGAATACCAATAAATAATGTAAAGCACATTGTGGCATTAGTTAGATCAACTGCGCTGGAGAAAGTGGATTTTTGCTTGGTTTTATGGACTTTAGCAAACGCGATTTCACCGTCAGTTCTTCAAATAGTATATATGTTAAAAATTTCTTTATTAGTATTTTTATCTATTTCTGATTAGATTTTGTTATGATTTTTACTCAAATAAAGTTGAACAACGTATTTAGCTATTTTTGTTTATGATAGAAACAAGACGTTATGACCTTGGTTATAAAGTTTTAATAAAGTAACTACAGTTTTCAGTACAGTTAGTGTAATGATTGTCATTGTTACTGAACTTATCTGATAAATAATAGCAAATGTACACAACTGTTTAAAAAAAAAAACATGCTTGTTAACGACCAAGACTCAGACTTCGAGGGTGGATTTTATTTATGTGCTGATGGGGTATTAATATAGAAGATAGGATATGAGCTATTACGTAGTCACAGTTTAATTAATTATCTTACTTTGAAATGAAATGAAATGAAATATCTTTATTAGTCACTATATACATATACATGTTCAGTTTACAAAACTTTACAAACTTAAGACTAATAAAGTCTGACCCCGAGGTTTATAAAAAAACCTGTTTGGGGTGATACACATGAAACTTAGAAACTATGACAAGAGCTAGAGATAAAGGTGGCGGCTGATCGGTTACATTTGATGATTCACCGAACTTTGTTAAAATTTCATCTCTCAACATGGAAGAAACAACAAAAGACAAAGGCTACTTATTATTTATACAGGACAAACAATTTTTTATTTTTTTTATATATAAATAATATTAATTATGCCAAAATAGAAAATATATATCTTAGTTAACACACAAAAAAGAAAAAAAAAAAAATCTTACCCTAAACAATTAAGTAGGCTATTCTTAAACCTAACAATAAAACAACTAAAAAAATATTCCTTATAAGTCATATCTTATTCTAAACAGTCATAAAACATAGAAATATTATCATGAAACAGAAGATATGTTTTTAACACTCTTAAGAATTTACTTAACTTTTTAACAATTTTAATTTGACGGGGCAAGTAATTATAAAATTTCGGAGCAAGATAGGTGAAGAACTTTTTATATAAAGTAAGTCTAGGCCTTGGAACATACGCATTCAATCTATTTCTAAGGATTACAGTAGGATTTCGAATATCTTCTCTTTGTTTGTTACTCTTATTATAATAAACTTTTAATACCTTATAAATATACAAATTCTTTATAGGTAGAATCTCAAGTTTTCTATAAATAGGTAAAGCGTGTTCTAATTTTGATTTATTATCTATAATACGAATAAATTAGTTTTGTTGAACAACAATTGTTTTAGTATTATAGTAGTATTATAAGTGCCGCCCCATAATGTCAAAGCATACTCTAACTTCGAATTAACAAAGGCAAAGTACAAAGTTCTTTATTGGAACTCCTATTAAGAACACGTAATTTTATGTTTTGTAGACAGATATATTGGATATATTGATTGGAGAGCTCGTTGCTCGATGGAATCAATTGAAAATCTAACGATGAATTAATTTGTTTTTAGTAATGGTGAACTATGGGGCAACATCTGTGGAAATGTAGTAGTGGTCTGCCTGCCGGCTACCTCTTACTCTAACCTATGTTAAGCCAAAGTGGAAAGGTTCACATTGCACAGACAAATCTGTGCCCTGAATATAATTCGAACCCATAGCTTTTGAAAATTAAGGATTATGAATAGAACAGTTTGGCTACTAAAAGACCACAGCCTATATAGTTCATTGTTTTTATAGTAGTAATTATATGGTATAAAGACCTTATACTGAAGAGATTTGAGTTACTTATATTTATTTATAAGAGTGTATTCATGTTTTTGTGCACATGTGTTAGTTTAAGCGTTTTAAAGACGTTTTTAATAACTCCTTATCTTGTCTGTCCGGTACAAATTTTGCAAACAATTTTAAACTAACTTCCTGATGAACTAGAGACTTAAACTTTAAACATCGCTCAGAACTGAATGACAATGTAATTGAACTCGCTTCGTTGTCTGTCTGTCAAGGTGTCCGGTCAATTGCGGACACGGACAATTGCGGACACATCATTAAAGCGGGCAATTGCGGACAACAGGGACTACTGCTACCTGACAAGGGTTTTACAGGTACAACAGGTACAAACAGAATTCCCGTTCAAAGCAGCGTTTTGACTATCAATTGATTGTAAGAACGAAACACATGGTTTCTAAAGAGTATAATGTAATAGAGATTTGTAATGAGATTACATTTGTTAAACGTTGTTATTCCCGCGCGAAGGAGCTGGTAAGCGGGAAACGAGCCGAGGTAGGCTCGCTTCCTCCCCACTATGAGTCACAGGAAACTGCCAAATATATTAAGATTATTCACACAGTGCAACAAGCCAGGCCCGTAGACCCTATATAAAGGGCTGAGCCATTTCGCCAGTCCGCCAGTCAAAGCTGTTGTTGTATTAGTCACATTACTTCTTTATTTTTCCAGAAGATAGTGTCCGCAACTTTCCAGTATTGAAATATTTTCAGAGACCTGTCAAACCCTTGTCAGGTAGCAGTAATACCTAGTGTCCGCAATTGACCGCTTTAATGATGTGTCCGCAATTGACCGGTATTCGTCCAATCGCTGCTATGGTAAGAAAGCAGTTAAAGTTGGCGCATTTACCGGTGCAGCGGGAGGACTTGTTGGTGGAACAACGCTGCACACATTATTTAAATTACCAATTGGGAAGGATAGATAAATGGTCAGAAATTTGGGACTACTCATTGGTAACTATTTGAAAGTCTTGGGAAATCAGGGGAAGGACACCGAATGAGATTTAAGTTAATCGATTAGATTTCATTGAGAAATCAATAGAATACGAAATGTTTTGCATGATCGATTCTAGATTGGGACGACTGGAAACGAATTCGATGCCATCAAAATTAGGGTTAATAGAGATTTGTTATTTTCATGAAGATGTTTAAAATCTATTGCAAAATTTCACATTTCAAAGCAGAAAATAATTATTGAAATATTTAAACCGCGTTTTTAAAACGGACTCAAAAGTATAAAATAATTGCTCGTTACTCATACAGATTTACAATCTCATATAGATTCCTAACCTGGTACGTATGTCCTGAAAATTTGTGATTGTGAATTTTTAATAGTTATGATAATATTTGTAAAATTAAAAACAAAAACGTGGGGGCACGAAATAGATAGTAAGAAGCGTAGAAAGCAGCTGTCGTTAGAAAACTGTTAACATTCCTAATGGAGGTCAAATAGCTCATAATTCAAAAGATTGGTATAATCTTCTATTATCCATTTCATGCGCCCCACGTTTTTTGTTTTAAATCTAACATGTATTTTCATAGTTATTAAAAATTCACATTCACAATTTTTTAGGACAATCTGTAGGATGGGGTTAGGAATCTATATGGAGTTATATATCTGTATGGAGCTACAAGAAATTATATTATACTTTTTAGTGTATTTTAAAAACGTGGTTAAACAAATAATTTCATCGTTTATTTCACATCTTTTGATATTAATAATCCATTTCCGTAGATTGACGATCTATTCAACGAATTTAAGTATGGGGAGTTTCAGAAATAATACATCACTGTCACAATAAAAACACAAGATTTGAATCATTCAACATCCGGTTTCTACTTTCCATGTTTATTCATCTCTAGTTCACAATTTAATGAAGACATTTTACCTGATTTAAAAGGTCCTGTGTATTCCCATTCCAGTTTAATGATATATTATTTGCTTTCTTGACTATAAACATGTCTCCGACATTGTACTGAAGTGTCCACCAGCCACAAGGAGAGTAAAGACGAGATCTAGTCGACAGGAGTTGTAGTCAAGTCCAAGCTGATAAGGAAATTAATTGTAGATGTAGACTAATTTATCGGACTTATGATTGAAATGGAGACCTATTAATGTTAAATAAGTGTTAAAAGTCATATTTGGAACAGAAGAGGAGATCCTTGTCAATTGAATTTGATTCCACATCTTGAGTTCAAATCGTCCAAGCATGTATATATATATATATATATATATATATATATATATATATATATATATATATAATATTTAATAGCATCCCAGCTTGGTGAAATTAATAGTCTTCATCTTTACTATCTTTTTGAGTGTTTTAATTGCTAACAAGTATTATTCCAAATTTACTGAACCAAGTTTACAGATTTTCTATGTTCTGTTAGTGTTATACCGTTACAAAATTTTATTAGTAATTTGTTTCATCACGAAACAATATAATTTATTTGTACATCTGTTTAAAGTCTCAAAAAAAATATTACGACATAAAATATCATATTATATCAGGATACAATATAGTGTGTCGGTACATCTGTTTAATGTCTCAAAAAAATATTACGTCATAAAATATCATATTATATCAGTATACAATATAGTGTTTCGGTACATCTGTTTAAAGTCTCAAAAAAATATTACGACATAAAATATCATATTATATCAGGATACAATATAGTTTGTCGGTACATCTGTTTAAAGTCTCAAAAAAAATATTACTACATAAAATATCATATTATATCAGGATACAATATATTGTGTCGGTACATCTGTTTAATGTCTCAAAAAATATTACGTCATAAAATATCATATTATATCAGTATACAATATAGTGTTTCGGTACATCTGTTTAAAGTCTCAAAAAAATATTACGTCATAAAATATCATATTATATCAGGATAGAATATAGTTTGTCGGTACATCTGTTTAAAGTCTCAAACAAATATTACGACATAAAATATCATATTACATCAGGATACAATATAGTTTGTCGGTACATATGTTTAAAGTCTCAAAAAAATATTACGACATAAAATATCATATTATATCAGGATACAATAAAGTGTGTCGGTAAATATGTTTAAAGTCTCAAAAAAATATTACGACATAAAATATCATATTATATCAGTATACAATATAGTGTGTCGGTACATATGTTTAAAGTCTCAAAAAAATATTACGACATAAAATATCATATTATATCAGGATAGAATATAGTTTGTCGGTACATCTGTTTAAAGTCTCAAACAAATATTACGACATAAAATATCATATTACATCAGGATACAATATAGTTTGTCGGTACATATGTTTAAAGTCTCAAAAAAATATTACGACATAAAATATCATATTATATCAGGATACAATAAAGTGTGTCGGTACATATGTTTAAAGTCTCAAAAAAATATTACGACATAAAATATCATATTATATCAGTATACAATATAGTGTGTCGGTACATATGTTTAAAGTCTCAAAAAAATATTACGACATAAAATATCATATTATATCAGTATACAATATAGTGTGTCGGTACATATGTTTAAAGTCTCAAAAAAATATTACGACATTAAATATCATATTATATCAGGATACAATATAGTTTGTCGGTACATATGTTTAAAGTCTCAAAAAAATATTACGACATAAAATATCATATTATATCAGTATACAATATAGTGTGTCGGTACATATGTTTAAAGTCTCAAAAAAATATTACGACATAAAATATCATATTATATCAGTATACAATATAGTGTGTCGGTACATATGTTTAAAGTCTCAAAAAAATATTACGACATAAAATATCATATTATATCAGGATACAATAAAGTGTGTCGGTACATATGTTTAAAGTCTCAAAAAAATATTACGACATAAAATATCATATTATATCAGTATACAATATAGTGTGTCGGTACATATGTTTAAAGTCTCAAAAAAATATTACGACATAAAATATCATATTATATCAGGATACAATATAGTTTGTCGGTACATATGTTTAAAGTCTCAAAAAAATATTACGACATAAAATATCATATTATATCAGTATACAATATAGTGTGTCGGTACATATGTTAAAAGTCTCAAAAAAATATTACGACATAAAATATCATATTATATCAGTATACAATATAGTGTGTCGGTACATATGTTTAAAGTCTCAAAAAAATATTACGACATAAAATATCATATTATATCAGGATACAATATAGTTTGTCGGTACATATGTTTAAAGTCTCAAAAAAATATTACGACATAAAATATCATATTATATCAGGATACAATATAGTTTGTCGGTACATATGTTTAAAGTCTCAAAAAAATATTACGACATAAAATATCATATTATATCAGTATACAATATAGTGTGTCGGTACATATGTTTAAAGTCTCAAAAAAATATTACGACATAAAATATCATATTATATCAGGATACAATATAGTTTGTCGGTACATATGTTTAAAGTCTCAAAAAAATATTACGACATAAAATATCATATTATATCAGTATACAATATAGTGTGTCGGTACATCTGTTTAACGTCTCAAAAAAATATTACGACATAAAATATCATATTATATCAGATATTTTTTTAGCTCAAGCAACAAAGTAAACTCTGCCCTCTTAATACACAAATAACAACTTCCCATATCACTACTAAAAATTTTACAACCCTTAAACGTTTTATTCCAAATAACGTCTTGTTATACAAGACCTTACTGCTATATCTTGCTTAGTGTAGACATTTTAATGTAATATAAAGAGTAGCTTGGCTCCTAACCACCCAACTATTGTAAGTTATGAAATAACTTTAGGTATTATAATACGTATAGGCTGCTGTTATCATGGTACTTATCCAGCCCTTATCTACAGCTCTTATGAACCATTCTCTTTATATTCATAGTGAGATAAATTGCTTCCACACGGATCATTAAATTCGTATTAAATTATATTGCTAAAATGAGCTGTTTAGTTATTAGACGATAAAATTAAGACGTTCAGAGGAAATTGTGTTTTTACTTTATAAAGTCTGCAATCATACCTCTACATAAAAAAACAATACAAAAATTAATTTCCTTTTAACATCTGAATAACTCCGTTTTTAGTTTGTAATCGTATCTAGAAATATTTTCCTGTCTCCCTCACGGAATTGTTAAGCTTTTCAAAGATTACATTTTTTCATAATTGATTAATTAGTCATACATGTAAAGTTTTAAATGACAACAAAATAAAGTTTCATGGATATTATTAATTCGTTACTTGTTATTATTCCATGAAATTTTTAATTGTTCAGTGTGGAAGGTTTCTTTGTCACAAAATGTATTATTCAGAAATTTATTATTCATATATTTATGACTTTCCACATTAATTGTATTCATATTGAGATACAATAAATACATTGCAATCGTGAACGTTGCAGTTGACAGTATAGAGAAAGGTGAACGTATTATTTCAAAAGTTAAAGTCTGTAATTTTATCTTTACAAAATGTATCTCACTAGATATATTCCTGTATGGATTCTGGTACTGTTTCTCGTTAATGTTAGCCATTCTATGCCAGGTAAGTCAACATACAAATATTATTGTTATTTTAATCTGAATTAACTCTGTTTTTTTTTTAAATTCGCAACAATGTATTTATTTGTTTTATGGAGGTAATATTATATTGGTCTTCCAAAAGCCTATCAATAATTGTCACTTAACCAGTGTAGATGTGTGTGGATATATTGCTGTTGTCAAAAGATACCTGAGGGGTAAGTCTAGATGTTTGTGGATATATTGCTGGCATCAAAAGATACCTTAGGTGACTCATTACAGAAGCTAAAACTAATTATAAATTAATAGTGATGTTATATTTGTTTTTGATCTTAATCTTCTTATTTTTTGTTATTAAATTAGAAACGTTATATGTTGTACATCTTATATAATGACTAATGTTCTTATAATTACATCCTGTTTGGGAATTTTATGTGTTCCTCTGGTATTTGAGGTTTTGTTCCGTTAGTTATAATCTGTCTGATTTCTCAATAAGCCCGACCTGTTTATACACTCCATACTATTATAAAAATTTAGTAGGGGTTTTAGGCATTTTTATAAACGGGTTAACTTTTATATACAATTCAGTTTTTCTTATGTAATTTTCATTTTTCAATATGCATAAGCCATTACGTTCAACAAATCTTAACAAAGTTACCGGTATATTGCGAAATATTTCTTTCTCTAATAATTTTGATTTGATTCCTTTATTAAAGTTGTTTTTTGTTTGTTATGTAACATTTTCCTATGGTTCGACCTAACTTTCGAGTTCCATTTTTACGATATATTCAGATTTAAAATCATTCGGCATACCTTGGATGTATTTTTCCGCATATATTAGTAAATAATTAATTTGTTTTTATTATTATTCTTTTGAATATTGTTATATTCAATTTCACTTTATATATAAATACACAAATACATTATTTCATATCAATGTACCAAACCCATCACCTTGTTCCATTTTTTTTCAAAATCACAACCGATGAAAATGTCTAAAGTCTGATATCTCAAAAATTGTTAATAACACCCATTTTACTTAGGTCTGCCAAGAACTATTGAAAAAGACCTTGGAAAACGTCCTCCATAATATATGAATTTGAAAGATTAGAAGTGAATATTAATTAGGAAAAGCAATATGTGAAATAATAATGAGTCTATTCTAATAAATTTATATTAACGCGTGATAAGTCTTGTAAGACCAGTCTTAACTATAACAAAACGATTTCAATAAAATTTACTTTTGTTTGTACTTCGTACAATTTAAAATGGTTTATTATTACCACACAAACTAAAACATAAAAAAATCATTTATTATATGTTTTTATATTTTAAAATAAATCAATAATTTTTTCAAACAATAGAACAAAATAACTTATTCAAGTTTTATTTCACTTTAGGCTTCATTAACTGCTTTATGAATTTAGTAGTAAATACCTAAAAGTCAGTCTTTGCACAATGTATCACTGCATATTATTTTGTAAGAACAATGACGATAATATTTTATTATAATTTTAAACAAATGATATTATAAACTGCAAAATTTCTTAACCTAAACTTATGACAATACATGAAATAATTGACAATGACAATTTAACACAATCTAATAAGATTATACAATGCTTCCTTAACAATTAGAAAAGAAACAAAGAGTGTATCAAAATTGTTATTAGCCTGATTTAATTATAATGAATTTAATTTTACTATAATTTCTTAAATTTAATTTATTTTAGTAATTGTGTGCTCAATTTAATTAATTTACTGTCCTGGTTACCTTGTTGTATTAGATTGATTAAAAATAAAATAAAATAAAATCTCCCTCTCGTTCTTATGGTTTTTTGGTGACTATAATTTAAACTTTAGTTACCGATTCTAATTTTTTTTGGTGGTTACATATTTATAGAAATGTTCACAGTCTACTTATCGAATCTGAAGTCCTTTCACAATCCGAAGCGTGGTTGTTTTATGGTTGTTCCAGCGGATAAGCTTGATGTTGAGTTGGTGTACAATAATCTCCTTTGTTCTCGCAAAGCTGTATTCTGGTCTGGCTGATTTTTTGCAGAATCAATCTTCTTATTCTTGACGCCGCTATTTCATCTATTAACTTTTCGCTAAATGAGTTCCTTGCCCTTCAACTCTTCAGTTTTATTTATTTTTATTTTTGATACATGGGCTTGTCCATGAGCTGCCAACTCTTTTATTTCTTTTTAAATTGTTGACTTGCCGTTCACGGATCCTAGCCAGCATCTTTTAGTTACAGTATATTAAATTCTTTAATATGTTAAATATTTTGTAAGTTGCCTTGTGTGTTGCAGCAAAGGGTCGGAGGATCCCACATAACTGTCATCGGCATCGGGAAACGAAGAATTCACGTCTTGATGATTTGATGGCTAGAGGTAGAACTACCTGTGGTTATGATTGCAGGGCTAGACCTCAATACAAAATATTTCGCGATGAAATACCTCAATACTACAAAAATGATGAGCGAGATTATTATAACTGCGTGCACAAAACAAGTAAGTAACGTGAATAGTGATACAAGATTATGTAGATATAATCAGCGGCGACTAGTTAGATGAAAAGTTTGATAAGTTATTTCTAGAAGTGTTTGTCTTCGTAGCTGGAAAATTATACAAACCAAGTTTTACCTCTCACCATAGGAAAATATTATGGAAATGCAAAAACTCAATGAATCGTGTAGAGAACTGAGTGAAATATTTCTTACAGGTAAATAAAAAAAATAACAATTATGGCTTTACTAAGCTCGCTTTAAAGTTGAATCAAACAGATGCAGAATTGAAATGTTTTTTACAGGTAAAGGCAAACATAACGAATATGTTTAATATAACTTTTTCAATAACAAAACAATCTCCTTTACTATTACTTATTCTTTGATTTTTTATTTTGTGTATAACTCTGGTGATCCATGTATTTGGTTCACCCTGTACTAGATATGTCTCATGTATATGCACTGTAGATCCAGAGATTCAATACTGTAAAATTTTATATAAATTTAAATACAATTTTGTATTTTCTGGGAGTACAGTTAATACTCCTTACTACTTATATTATGATCATAAAAATGAGACATTTTTACAAGTATGCTTAAAAATAAAACTTCTTGTAGTGATAAATTTACCCGTTATATAAATACATGGTTTATGAGTAAAATGTTTCTAATTTAGTATTTTTCTACGTAAAAATAAAGACAACCTTTGATATTTCATATTGTATGTTCATTGATACCTTAACATTTATTGTTTATTTATTAGTTTATTTGTTATTGGACTTTTAGTTTACTAATAACTCTCTAAAACTGCATTATGTTTGGATTGATATCATGAAACCTTAGCTGTGTTACATCTAATAAATATTGATTAATATTTGTTGCAGATTATCAACTAACCGAATTAGAGAAATGCGACTTATCCTAAAGATTATTAAGATTAGGTAAATATAATGTTTTAATACAAAAAGTAGTAATACATATGTGTAAAAATAAATTAAAAAAGAACGTTTTCCAACTATAATAATAATAAATAAAGTGTTTCTTGTGTATCTTGCCTTTGTTTTATTGTCACCTATTGTGTTTCTATGTATTGACGTATTGTAACATTTTGTGTGTGTGATCCACCACAAGGACTCGTATTATATGCCTTTTGTTTACCCACAGCTTTTAAATAGGAGAGAGCATGGGCGAAAAATGTCATACAATAAGGTCGCTCAGTAAAGGAATGCAATTCAGAGAATATTTCGATAATGGAATTCTTTAGAAAAATGGCAATTGATGACAATACTTAGGCAAAGGTAAAAATACCAAAAGATTGTTCTTCGAATAAATCCTAGTAATTTTGGTACCAAATTTGGAATTTTTAGAACTTAATTTGTTTTTGATGAATGTAGGGTCACCCAATAAGAAAAAATAATTGCTATGAAATCTCTGTTAACTTAAAAGTGCATAACGTTAAATTACTTCAACGTTGACACTCTATATAATGTTGTACTTTTTAAATTTCGTTATTTTTCACTTTTGTTAGTTTTACATTTTGTGGTTTGAACATTGTTACATAGTACTTGGTTTATATACTTGGTCCTGAAAATAAATCTCAAATTTTACAAAAGTTTTTTTTAGTTTTTTGTTTTGTAGCTAAACAATTTGTTTTTAAGACATTTATCAGTCCACATTATTCGTATAAGTGTGTGTATAGTTAATGATAAACTACACAAGTGTTGTGATAAATTAAAAAAAAAAAAATTCAGGCCCTACTTAAAGAGACAACACCATAACTTATATTGTTTGAACAAGACATAAAATCCCTGTCTCATTGTATCGTGTTAAATACTGAATTTCAAACCAAATTACTACGTATACAATATTATTACTTTAAATGATAATGAAATAGGAGATCGATGGGATGCAATGAAGGTGAATGGTGGATTGCAGATATTGGTTTGAAAAAGTTTCTGTTGATATCGTGACGGTAATGTCAGATAGAATTCCATGAGTGGTTAAGAGTGGTGTTGTTTGAATGAAAAAATGGAAAAATATTAAACATTTTGAAATTTTATTAAGACAGCTAGACTCCAAATTTTCTAATTACTAATTACACTTTTCAGGCTAAAAAAATATCACGGGGGTTGCCTTAATAATTTTTGGAATGTTTGAAAATTGGCTTTTTGCCTGGAAATAGTTATTTAGAAACTATAAGAGATATTTTTGATTTGAAAAAACCACAGACAAATTTTCTTTCTACATCTAAAAGGTCTTATCATTATGATAAGTAGTAATCATAATGTAATAATAATCATATATATATATATATATATATATATGATTATTATATATATATATATATATATATATATATAAAGATCCCAATACTGATTCCTGTAGAACTTCCATAAAGACACCACTCTAGCTAAAACTTTACTTACCTACGCAGCACACAGACTTCTTCCAGTAAGATAAGAGTGTATTCCATGATATACATTCAAGTGACAGACATACATTTTGCAATTATTCAAAAAATAATAAAGCAGTCCAAATCTTTAAAAAAAAGTTAAAGTATAGTTCTCAGCTATCGATCACCATTTTTACTTTCTCACATGGATAAAATCTGTACTGGTACTATTGTCAGAATAAAAATCAAATTGAAAAGATTTGAGGATATTGTTTTTTTATTTATTTTTTTTTAATAATGTTTTCCTCGACACTTACAAAAAGGAGGAAGAATGCTGACAGGTCTAAAGTTAGCAGGACATGAATATTGAGATGTTTAACCTACAAAACTGATAAGAGCTGATTTCCAGATAAGAGGAGTTGAATCACTTTGTTATAGATAGCAAAGTAGTTTTAATAAAAACTAACAAGAAATCTGTCAACACCTAATACATTAAAGTTAAATACGAAGAATTTTAACTACACCCATCTCCACAACAGGCATTATCTATAATATAAGAACTACGTTTTAACATTAGTAAGTAATTATTAACAAAAATGGAATCAATATCTTAAGAAAGAGTCACAAAGTACTTATTTAACCTATCAAGAAGCATTTACTGACTGAGAGTATTGTTATTTAATCCACACCCAATCTTTTAATACCTCGTTTCAATACAGCAGATTTGTTGATTTTGAATAAAACATGAGAATAATGAATTTTGTGATATCTTATTTGTTGTTCAACTTTATTTATTAGACACTAGTTAATCATTTAGACAATCTGTCCGGTAATAATTAGTCAAGTTTGTCAGGTAATGTCGGTTGGTTACATAGAATATCAGTATATCTTAAGTGAGACAGGATATCTTCAGGAAATTGTGAGCCCTTGTGATCTAATCTTATTCTATTAGATAAAAAAATTAATACGTTAATAAATTTCATTAAAAATATTTTTATTCCTTATAAAATTGTGTTTTAATACAGTTTATTAACCAACACTTTGTAGATTTAATGTTTAAAATAAAAACAACTCAAGTATGTTACTCCAAAAGTTGAGATTTTGTAAAAATAAATTTAAGAACAATCTATTACTTTATTTTCTAACATATACTTTAGTATTCCATAAGAATTTACATTAAAATGACCACATGACATACTGAAACAGTGTGATGTTTGCTTTCACACGTTTATTACTTCCTTTTGACGTTATTCACAACAGAAGGTTGTAAATGGGAAATTGAATTTATTGCTATGCAATTCCAATAAACCCTTAATTTTATTCAAGTCCCACCTTTGGGGAACTGCTTGATAAATTATTTATTAACGCCCTTATTCAGTCAAACACCACAATGCCTCAAGAATGAAATACTGTCTTTAGTATTTATTCTTATATGTTATGAATTACTTTAAAATTCCTTTATTACTTTTATTATTTAATCAAAACTAGCTCTTTTTTCTCTTATTGCTATAACTTTAAAACTCACTCTCAGGGAGTGTCATTTGAAAGAGTTATTTTGCAGAATCTATTAAAAAATTGTGAAATTTATGAGAGCACACAATATTTTAAAAAGCGCACTTAATTTTCAGCTGAAAACAACATAGAGTTAGTTTAAAATCCTCACAACACAATGTTATCCAGATATAAAATTTATATTTTCATTAAAAATTCATTTTTAAATTCTTTATATACGGTAAATCATTTTATATAAATCATCATCAAGTTATAATTTATAAAATTTCTTAACTTGATTTAATCATAACTTTTCTTTAAAACATCCTACAAGAGTTCAACATAAATATCAATGACTGTATTATTTCTTTAATTATTAATAAATGAATATATCTTTACTAAATATTAAAATCAAACTTACTTTAAAATTAAAAACACATTGACTTTAGAAGTACATAAATAAAATAAAAAAGAATTTTAATTTGATAATTTCCCCCAGAAAGTTTTAAAATTTATTTTTTATTTCAAAGCGAATATTTATTCAAGATGGTAACTGTGGTACCTTGTGAACATATTTATAGTTGTTTTCGGCTCCTGTAAGGCAATGCTGATTACAGTTGTTCTGGTGAAGGTTGAAGCCTAGTTGATGTCAGCTAGCAGTCCTCAGTTACGTTGAAATTCGTTGTGCTGTTGTTAAAGTTGAATGGTTGCAATTGAAGATATTGTAATCGAAAAGTTTAAAGATGAAGTCCAAGTTTGAATCAGTGTGGCTGTTTGTTGTATCTTGCTATACCATTTGAAATGCCAGGTCGCTTCCAATAAAACAATCGGTATAGTGCTGATCACATAAAGATGATTGTAGATGACTCTTCTTCTAGGAGCTGGATAGACAGTTGTTCTCCTACCAGGAGCTTGATAAAGACTGTTGTTCCCCTTCTAGGAGCTAGATCAAGACTCCAGAAAAGTTCTTTTGAAATGACCTCCAAAACGTATTCCCTGTTTCATGGTACCAATTTCTATGAACATTTCCCTTTCATTTATGACGTTTAAAGTTAATTAATTTGGTTTATTTCTTCAAGATTTCACTTTAGTTTGTTTTTATTATAACCATTTTGGTTATTTCAATGTTTGTTTTACTTTAATTAGTTGTTGATTAACTAATTATTATTTAGTTTTTTTTTCTAAATAGGTTGCCAGCACTGCATTTGCAAAATCCAAACACTTGACTCCTCCAATATTGTGTGGTAGGGGTTTCTACAGGTTGATTCCTGTACTGTCTGACTTTCTGGAATTTAATTTGTACACTTTCTTGAAAATTCCCATATCTCTGGTTCTAACAGGAATTCTGAAAATCTGTAAATGTCATTTTGTTCTTCTTGACTTCTGGATTCCATACAACATTGATTTAAAGTTGTAGGATGATAACTTTCTACGATGTACCCTTTTTCATTTTTCATGATTTTTTCTTGACCAACTTTTGATCGGTTCGGAATTTCTTAATTCTTCTTTTAGGTTTTTGTAGCCTCTGCCTTAGAAATGAAGGAATTCTTTAAGTTTTTCATTTATTTTCATTTTCTGATAAGTTACTCATTGTTGAACTTTGTCGATTTTTTGATGGTCAAACCCCCCCCCCCAATTAATTATATATGTAATTATTTTGGTATCATTATATTTTGTCACATATCCTTAACCTATTTCCATTATAAAAATTTATCTTTATATCTAGACAAAATTTTAGTTTTTTGTCTATAAATGTTTTTTGCAATAACTATTAAACTATTTGGGTTAATAAACATTTTCATGTATATCCTATGCTAACCAGTTATTCTTTATCATAATGTGCTTTTATATTCAAAATTTAAACAATTTAAAATTTAACATAGGAGATTGCATGTGAATATTTTTTGTAACACGTGGAATCATATTATTTTATCCAGTCTGGACCTGTAATGTCACGTGATCAACCGAGCTATTGTTCTCAGTCGACCTGTTTGTTGGCTCATGTTAGCCAGCTGTCTCTTACCCCACTTCCCTAAAGGTGGGTTTACACGTTCAAGCCATTTGCACAAACTGGCTTGCGCAAGCCAGTTTGCACAGTTTTGTGAATAAAAATATTGACGTTTACATGCTCAGTTCGGTTTGCACAACTGTGAAGTGAGAGACCCAGAAAATGTTTTCAGTATTTCAGTTTTTGCTGTTCTTGTTGTGTTCTATATTTTTTTGAGTCTTGAGTGCGAAATGGAAAATTCGGACGAAGAAATGATAATGCTTGCCACGGCTGCGGTATGCATGATAAAAAAAGAAAAATTGAAGGAGAAAAGGAAATGGTCAAAACCATGGTTGCTAAAAAGAGATACGTTTTCCCATACAAATTTAATAGCTGAATTACGCAGTGAACCGTGCGAATTTCGCAACTATTTGCGTATGGATGAAGCCACATACCAGCATTTGCTACATCTAATTACACCTATGATTTCAAGAGCAGACACCGTTATGAGACGTGCAATTACCCCCCATGAACGACTGTCAGCTACACTAAGATTCTTGGCAACAGGGAGAAGTTATGAAGATTTAAAATTTACCACAATAATTTCCAAACCAGCTCTAAGTGCAATCATTCCAGAAACATGTGACGCAATTTACATGGCATTAAAGGACAAATATCTAAAGGTAAGTTTATTAATATAATATACTTCTTCTTTTTCTTCTTCTCCCCTATAAAACAAGTCTTGGAGTGCTTTCCAATCCTAAAATGATGTAGGACCTACGTATTTGAACACAATAAAAACAACAGTAATTGATAGGTAACCAAATAAAAGTTAAATAAAATACGATGTATTTTTTTCATGGAAAAACAAAAACAAAAGTTTAAAAAAATCACAATAAAATTAGGCACTTACTTGTGCCAAATGAAGGTAATACATTATGATTCTCAGTCTCTGAAAATGCGAAGATATTCTCCAGCCGTTGGATTGTCGGGTGGCATCGGCTTTTCCTTTGGTTCCATATTGGAAGTGTAAAGTGAGGGTTGAGTGTGGGATAGTATTTGAGTGTTGACTGGAGGAGGAGTGTTGTATGAGGGTTCAGTGTGGTATGATTGGTGAGTGTTGACTGGGGCCAGAGTGTTGAATGATGGCTGGGTGTGGTATGATTGGTGAGTGTTGACTGGGGCCAGAGTGTTGAATGATGGCTGGGTGTTCCTTGTATACTCCTGTTGAATTTGTAGAAAACAATTGCGATTCAAGTTTCCCAACTGTGCCTCATAGAACACATCGTTTATTATTTTTTCTGCGTGCACAGCTTGGTGTGGATCGAGGTCTCTCAATTTTGATGCCCATGCTTTTCCAATATCAGAAAATTTATCTGTAGTAGTGACCGAAGGTTGTGCCAAACGTTTCCCAATCACTTCTAACACTTCGTCGCATTTATTCTTCCGTCCTAGGGATGCTTTGGATAGCTGTCCAGATGTTTGTGATGTACATGATGCCGGTGAATATGGTGTTGGTGTGGGTGGTAAAGACACATTGGGGGATTCTGTTAACTCGTAGGGTGCGTCATGGTCAGAAACCTGAAACAAAATCATGGTATAGAATTTTTAAACCAGAAATTACAATATTTAGAATTTGTAAACTAGAAATTACAAATACTAAAATTTATAAATTGGAAATTAGAATTTTTAAACTAGAAATTACAATAATTAGAATTTGTAAACTAGATATTACAAATACTAGACATTTTAAACTAGAAATTACAAATACTAAAATTTCTAAAGTAGAATTTACAATATTTAATTAATGGTAATGAGGTAAATATCATGTCGCTACATAAAGATATATTTTTTCTTCAATATCCAATATGTGTTTTATGTATTTGGTTTCAGTTTCCCACCACTGTGACGGAATGGAAGACAATTGCAGATGCTTTTCAAGATAAATGGCAGTTCCCACATTGCTTGGGAGCGGTAGATGGAAAGCATGTACAGATCGTACCACCTTCTGGAAGTGGATCCTACTACTTCAACTATAAGAAGACCCACAGTATTGTTCTGCTGGCAATTGCTAACGCTAACTACGAATTTATGATGTGTGATATTGGAACCAATGGTCGAATATCTGATGGTGGAGTAATTGACAATACTATATTTATGAAGAAATTGCTTGGTAAGCAATTGGATTTGCCTACTGCAGAACCAGTCAGTCAGGGCGAAACACCATTTCCTTATGTCTTCATTGGAGATGAAGCATTTTCTTTGAGGCCTGATTTTTTAAAACCCTACAATCAAAAAGAGCTTGATTATGAAAAAACAATTTTCAACTATCGTTTGTCTAGGGCTAGAAGGATCATAGAGAACACATTTGGAATATTGGCTAACCGTTTTCGAATTTTCCATACTTCTATCAATTTACAAGTTGATAATATTGATAAGGTTGTTTTGGCTTGTTGTGTATTGCATAATTTCTTGCGAAGAAATTGTTCCCAGACATATACATCACAAGACGTGTTTGATGTAGAAGATACTAGCAATGCTACAGTTACTCCTGGTTTACAAACTGACTCAGACAATCTGTTAAGTCTTGAAAGGGGCTATAATAGGAATCCCAGTGCAGAGGCAAAAGAAGTGAGAGAGCAATTTAAAACATACTTCAACAACTCTGGAAAAGTGGACTGGCAGCACAGAATGGTTTCTAAGAATAATTAGTTATTACTTTGTATTCATTAATTACATATGTACTTACATTTTACTATAAATATATAAATCAATTTCACTTACCACCATGTCTTCGATGTTTGATTGTGTATTCCTTGCAACTTCCTGGTCCTTTAAAAAATGTAACAGTTCAAAGTACCATAAGTGGGGAATATAAATATCGTCTTCTCCGGCGCCTGATTTCTCTGAATTGATAACCTTCTTCAGCTCTTTTCGGTATGCGGTACGTAGAGAATTGATTTTCTTAACAACACTCTCCCTGTTGGCTTCTGGGTCCAAAGGTTGCAATTTCTCTATTAATGCCTCATACGCCTGAGTTTTAGCATTGCGGTCGCTGTATCCCTTACTCTTTACTTTCCACAAGCAAGGGAATGATTTGTATGCTTCTATGAAATTACAAAGACTTTCTTTTTCGTTGGGCATTTTTAAACAACTTAACTAATAAATAATATAACACTAACTATTAATAAGTAACGTGAAAACACAGCTCGCGATTACAACAGATTAGTTTGAGTGGACACGTGGTGGAAGATTACGTCACCAATGCTTCATGCGCATGCGCGAAATTGGAACTGCGGCTTGAACATCGTTCACACGCTCATTCCACACACCAACCGCAAGCCAATTTTCTGTCCGGGACAGATTTTACTCAAGCCAACTTTTTTGGCTTGTGCAAACTTCAAGCCTGCGTTCACACGCTACGATTTACTTGTGCAAACCGGCTTGCGCAAGCCAGTTTGTGCAAATGGCTTGAACGTGTAAACCCACCTTTACGCTTTGGATGTTTCATTTATTAATGGAATTGACAAGACTTTTATAATTCAACTTTCCTTCATATTAAACTTTTTTCTGTATACATTATTAATTATTTATGGATATTACCATTTATTTATGTATTCTTGATATTTATTATGTTTTAACTAAAATTTTATGTTTTACAAAAATTTTTGTTTTTGGAACGATTTTGGTAAAAAACCCAAACCTTTTCAATACATGGCAATGATGGTTGGCTTTCTTTACATAAATACGAATTACGTGTCAAATGTTTTATATATTACTGCAGGAGATGCTCAACTCCCACATGTTGGAATTACAAGCACCAAAGCATAGTCCGGAGGTTTGCGGAAATAATCTAACTCGTTTACACATCTTCGAGGATCTTCTGTATTTGTTTTGATAGTCTCTAGATTGAGAATGGACCATCCCCTTCCCTTTATGAGATTCTACATAAAAATCTACATTCCTTTATGTATACTAGAATTCATATAAGGCAATTCTGAGGGTTTTTTGTAGTTTTTTTTGTTGGGAAAGTTTAGTCCAATAAATCATATACCTGACACATGTCACTATGGCCACTCCCACTATTGCAGCTCTTATATGGGTTTCATCTTATTCCTAATATTCTATAGTAATTATTTTAAAGTTTATCTTTTCTTATTAAATCTCTGACACTTTGTTTCGTGTTTTATTTTTAAAGCAGCTACTCTACAATTTTGAGTTATCAGAAAACCAATAATAAATCCCGCGATGTGCACAAAATATGCCAACACACAAAATTTGATTGAAATCAGCACTAACAACTGACGAAGGAAATACATCATTCCAAAACTACTTATTTGCTTTGACTCATAGTATCTAATATATAGCAAGAAATTTGACTTCTATGGTTTCACACAACATCCTATAATTAGTATATAATAGAGGCGATTAAAAAATATACTGTATAGTCTGTACCACAAATACAATTCACAAAACGTGCATTTCTCATTACAATAGCTAAAAACCTCGTATATTAAAAGTGTTTTATAATCACACCTTGAATGAATAATGTCACGAGGGTGAGAAAATGTGATTGTGAAAACAGTTTTACTTCGAGGATAGAATACAAAATTAACCAAAAAATACTTTGAGATGTCACATTTGCTGCCATATTGCCAACGAAACATATTATTAATTGTGAAACGTTGACCGCGAATTCATTGTTGGCATCAATATTTTACAGGAAATATCAACCCGTACCTTTGGTTAGAAAGTATATTTTACATTTATGTCATCCAATTGGATTGTGAAATTCTCAATTTTAATTTAGTCTTTTGGCGTCTACAAAAAATATTTTAATAATCATACAAGGAAATAAATTTCTAAATATTTAAACAGAATTTCCAAAAACCAACAATAGCTAAATTTGTTTCGCAAATAACGATTACAAAGTACTGCACGGATTGATGACTTACACTATTGTAAAAACTATTCGCTTCAAAGACTAACAATAAAAATTGGATGCGTAGTTTTGTCAAGGAAATTACTGATTTTAAACAATATTATTCCGTAAAACTTTTAGACTACTAGTGATATACTTTATTAAAATAGAGAACTGAATACGGAGAAAATGAGTTATTTAAATGATTTTCTCTATTTAAATCGAAGTATAATGATACGGTATGATATTAGTTTTAAAAACTGTTATAGACATTCACATATAATCACCCAATTTGAAATTTAGCGACAATGTTTTTAAAATAGTTCGTCAAACTGCATCTATTTACCATATTTGAAATAAAATTGTATCTGAAATGCAATCCCTACAGTTCTTGGTAACAAAGACGCATGTTTAAATGCACAAATAGCTGCAAGTAGTGTCATAATTACTGCTATGGTTAACATCTGTGAATATTTCCAAGAAGAGAGCGCTGTAGCTACGATTTCTTGCTTCACGTTATTTATGTAAAATACAAAATCAGTG
>CAUPSG010000530.1:30000-32500 GCA_963513935.1 Aphrophora alni
TAACCTAACCCAACATAACCTAACCTAACCCAACCCAACCTAACCTAACCTAACCTAACCTAACCTAACCTAACCTAACCTAACCTAACCTAACCTAACCTAACCTAACCTAACCTAACCTAACCTAACCTAACCTAACCTAACCAACCTTATCTAACCTAACCTAACCTAACCTAACCTAACCTAACCTAACCTAACCTAACCCAACCCTACCAAACCTAACCCAACCTAACCTAACCTAACCTAACCCAACCTAACATAACCTAACCTAACCTAACCTAACCTAACCTAACCTAACCTAACCTAACCTAACCTAACCCAACCTAACCTAACCTAACCTAACCTAACCTAACCTAACCTAACCTAACCTAACTTAACCTAACCCAACCTAACCTAACCTAACGTAACCTAACCTAACCTAACCTAACGTAACCTAACCTAACCTAACCTAACCTAACTTAACCTAACCTAACCTAACCTAACCTAACCTAACCTAACCTAACCTAACCTAACCCAACCTAACCTAACCTAACCTAACCTAACCTAACCTAACCTAACCTAACCTAACCTAACCTAACCCAACCTAACCTAACCTACCCTAACCTAACCTAACCTAACCTAACCTAACCTAACCTAACCTAACCTAACCAACCTTATCTAACCTAACCTAACCTAACCTAACCTAACCTAACCTAACCTAACCTAACCTAACCTAACCCAACCTAACCTAACCTAACCTAACCTAACCTAACCCAACCTAACCTAACCCAACCTAACCTAACCCAACCCAACCTAACCCAACATAACCTTATCTAACCTAACCTAACCTAACCTAACCTAACCTAACCTAACCTAACCTAACCTAACCTAACCTATCCTAACCTAACCTTAACCTAACCTAACCTAACCTAACCTAACCTAACCTAACCTAACCTAACCTAACTTAACCTAACCTAACCTAACCTAACCCAACCTAACCTAACCCAACCTAACCCAACCTAACCCAACCTAACATAACCTAACCTAACCTAACCTAACCTAACCTAACCTAACCCAACCTAACCCAACCTAACCCAACCTAACATAACCTAACCTAACCTAACCTAACCTAACCTAACCTAACCTAACCTAACCTAACCTAACCTAACCTAACCTAACCTAACCTAACCTAACCTAACCTAACCTAACCTAACCTAACCTAACCTAACCTAACCTAACTTAACCTAACCTAACCTAACCTAACCTAACCTAACCTAACCTAACCTAACCTAACCTAACCTAACCCAACCTAACTTAACCTAACCCAACCTAACCTAACCTAACGTAAACTAACCTAACCTAACCTAACCTAACTTAACCTAACCTAACCTAACCTAACCTAACCTAACCTAACCTAACCTAACCTAACCCAACCTAACCTAACCTAACCTAACCTAACCTAACCTAACCTAACCTAACCTAACCTAACCTAACCCAACCTAACCTAACCTACCCTAACCTAACCTAACCCAACCTAACCTAACCTAACCTAACCTAACCTAACCCAACCTAACCTAACCTAACCTGACCTGACCTAACCTAACCTAACCTAACCTAACCTAACCTAACCTAACCTAACCCAACCCAACCTAACCTACCTACCCTAACCTAACCTAACCTAACCTAACTAACTTAACCTAACCTAACCTAACCTAACCTAACCTAACCTAACCTAACCTAACCTAACCTAACCTAACCTAACCTAACCTAACCTAACCCAACCTAACCTAACCTAACCTAACCTAACCTAACCTAACCTAACCTAACCTAACCTAACCTAACCCAACCTAACCTAACCTAACCTAACCTAACTTAACCTAACCTAACCTAACCTAACCTAACCTAACCTAGCCTAACCCTACCCAACCCAACCTAACCTAACCTAACCTAACCTAACCTAACCTAACCTAACCTAACCTAACTAACCTAACCTAACCTAACCTAACCTAACCTAACCAAACCCAACCCAACCTAACCTAACCTAACCTAACCTAACCTAACCTAACCTAACCTAACCTAACCTAACCTAACCCAACCTAACCTAACCTAACCTAACCTAACCTAACCTAACCTAACCTAATCTAACCTAACCTAACCTAACCTAACCTAACCTAACCTAACCTAACCTAACCTAACCTAACCTAACCTAACCTAACCTAACCTAACTTAACCTAACCTAACCTAACCTAACCTAACCTAACCCAACCTAACCTAACCCAACCTAACCTAACCTAACCTAACATAACCTAACCTAACCTAACCTAACCTAACCTAACCTAACCTAACCTAACCTAACCTAACCTAACCTAACCTAACCCAACCTAACCTAACCCAACGTAACCTAACCTAACCTAAACTAACCTAACCTAACCTAACTTAACCTAACCTAACCTAACCTAACCTAACCTAACCTAACCTAACCTAACCTAACCTAACCTAACCTAACCCAACCTAACCTAAC
>CAUPSG010000531.1:0-38263 GCA_963513935.1 Aphrophora alni
ATGATTATATTTTGTAAACAATGTACAACATGTCGAAGCATAGTCAAAATCTAATCTTGTCGTACGCATATTACCACAACGAATGTGTATGATTTGTTACTCTTTAGTTAGATTTTATTACATACATAAAAAAAATTATTTTTTATTTTTTACATATAAAAATGAATAATCATTAATACTAAACATAGAATAAAAAATAGATGTTTAAACAAATTTTTGTTTGACTAATATTTACGTTTTATGGTTAAGAATATCGAAAAAAGTATTTTCAAAATACACTTGTGGTTACCAGTTTATTATCAAATTATATGATTATGTTTAAATTAACTTTTTAACTTTAATTATATAGAATATTACGTTTATCCGTATTTTTAATAATAGTTCTACTTCAGTGGTTGTTTTGTTGAATTGCTTTGCAAGTTTATAATTTTATTGTAATATGTAAAGCTTAGAAATATTCCTTATGCACTATCCTTTGAGAGTAATGAAGTTGAATAAATAAGTAAATAATGATTCATTTTAACATCAAAAAATATACATTTTGCATTTTAAAAAGAAAAAGAATTTATATACACGTAAAAAACACATTATTAGAAAAGTCAAATATATACACATTTCGTTTTAAATAAATAAATATGACACATATTATATTGTAAGCGGCTTAGGTTAAAATTCCAATTATAAAGTTTGTTTGTTTTTTGCGTCAATGGAACTAAAAGTTTGAAACAATGTTTTAGCTCGCATTTTTCCATACTTAATTAAAACAGAATACAAAATACATGTGTATTTGTTTATTGTAAGAGTTGTTTTTTAAAGTGATTTTTCCTCTCTATTTTGCACTGAATATATATATATATATATATATATATATATATATATATATATATATATATATTTCTTCTTTACTTTATATAGATTTCATTGTTATAATATATTGTTTTAGTAATAAAAGCTGGAGTTATTTATTTCTGTATAAATTGTATAATAATGACAATGAATGAGTAAATTAAAAACTTATTGAAAGCAGATCATTATTAAGTAAAGTATTGTTTTCCTCAAATTTTAAGCGGCTTTGCATCATTTGTTATATATCTAATAACCAGAATACAGTGATAATCATTAAACATTGAGACCTCCCTATTATAGGTGGTATTTTCTCAGAAATTAAAAAAATTGATTTCCGACATCCTGTCCGTCTATTAGCCAATAGCAGTCGTTACTACACGTAAAAATTAGTTTAGGTTGCTATAGTGTGTTTATATTTATTGAATATTAAAAATATCTAATTACAATTTTATATTAAAAATAGCAACAATTGTACAGAGTTTTTGCCCATACCTTTGTGTTATTCAACCTATAACACTCTTAATTAAATACAAATTAGAGCGTTTAAATTTGTATTTAAAGGTAAAAACCCATATATCTAAGATGACAAATAACAAAGTTATTGGAAATAATTAAAGTTTGAATCATTACCTACATAAAAAATATAATATTCCTATAATTACATTATATTATAGTGATATTATTTTTGATTATAATATTTCCCCTAAAATAACCTAACCTTACCAGTTCAGAAAACTATTTAACCATTTAAAACCAGTTAAAACCATTTAACAAAATTTGTCATACTGCCTAAGACTGCTTCCATTCTACCTATTCAATTCCTAAAACGTCCATGAAATCAACTTTTTATCATTATGTAAAAAAAATGCTTGCAATATATTGTAAGATGTGGCTGGGTCAATACTATTAGGACCTATCAACTTGTTTAATTGAGTTCTTTAAAGGCAAAAAAACATCGTTCACAATCGTCTTGTAATAAAAGAAGAAACATAAAATATGTAAGCCTACCTCTAAAATAATCCAATAGCTTTAGAGTTGAACAGAACAAGAATTAGTCAAAACTTTATTAAATTAGTCAATATTAATAAAATTTAAAATATAGATATTTTCTATCGTGATTGCCAAGGAACTACTAAATAAAATGACCATCTAAGGGTTTATCATTCAATTCCAATTATAAGGTATGTTGTTTATAACAACACACCTTCATTTTTTAACAGTTATATTGTTTAAATTATATTTAAAATTATTTGTCGTTTTCTTACTTTAAATTATTTTAGTTTATCTTATACCCTTGTCCTTTACACCTAATTCCTTATTTATATGTTCGAATTATTTTAGGCCCTCTCACTTGTTAACGACAGTCGGTTGACATATACTTAAAAAATCATGTTTTTTTTTTTTTTTTTTTTTTTTTTTTTTTATACAAAGATGAATTAAATGTCAAAGTATATTTACCTTCTAAATAAACAAACCATGATTATCTAATAGCTTTTGAATTGTATTATCTAATTATATAAGAAATCTATTTTGACTTAATTCCAACCGCACAGTTTTAGCTACATCAATTATTTTGCATTTCACAATCCCATTCTAAATCAAATTGTTTGTGGTTTATTGTGTAATGGAGCAAATACAATCTACTTTGCATCTTAATTGTCTTATAACGTAGTAAACGTCTTTTATTTAAAGTAGTGCATAGTAAGCAACAGATTAAATAAATAACTTCTTAGATTATTCTATCTCATTAATAATACGTAATTATTACAAGTAACAGGTTAAACGTATTATTCAATTATTCATTTAAATTTAAAAATGCTATTGAAAATTGCTGAGAGAAAAGACAAAATAATTACAAAACGAATAACGTCTATCTTGACATTTGTAATAACGTCAAAAATTTTTTAATTCAAGATTTCTTTTGCTGTGAAATTAAAATGAATGACTTTAGGTTCAGTCGTTTTATTTTTACGGGTTTTTATTAAATATTCTGGTAATATTAAATTGCTCCAGTGTTATCATTAAAGAAAACATTTCAACACTAAAGTTAATTTTCTTTTATAATATCACAATAAAGAGTAATATTTTATTAATAAAAGGAGAGTTGTGGGGTTGCATAAATTAAAGCGTTTCCATATTGTTTTCGTAGTGTCTCTACATTTATAAATAAAATATACAATAATGTAAGTCGTTCCTATTTCCACGATTTTCTTTCTTTTCTAGCAATGTTATAGTGTTAGGTTTTATACCATATTTGATTAAAAATAGTACTTTAATTAAAACAACGTTTGTCTCCAAGAATAATAGGAAAAGAAAAAACTACGACATATTTTAAACATTTAAAATATCGAAGGTGATATTCGGAATTTCAACTCTTTGAAATCAAAGTAATACATCCATTTTTTTCGAATGAAAATTGTAATTTTTTTATTCTCTTGGACCTTCAAAAAATAAAATTGTCTTTATTTCTTCTGTAAAGTACTTTAACAAAAAATATTAATTAAATGATTCTGATTTCTAAGAACTCGCATAATAAAGAAAATTATAAAATACATTTTACTAATAATGTGTTTGATCAATTTGTTTTGTAATTTATAGCTCGTAGTTGTACTTACTTAATTCCTCATATTTAGGTTTACTAGTATTTTGGTTCAAAGAGATGCACGTACGAGCACGTTCTTCAGAAAACCTAAGCGTTGTTTTTTTTTTAAATTTTCTTCGAATGGAAGTCAAATAAATTTCTACACTCCTTTAAATGATAATTTGATTACAATAAGTACAACAATTCAACACATTCTCTTGCCATTTTCAACTACAAGATAGAATATATTGTCTATAAGAGAAACATATGATTTTATCGCTAATTGGAACTGGTAATTTAAAAAAAAAAAACTATGAAATACTTTACATTTAACAATGTTTTCAACATTATCAAAAAATTTAATAGAAAATAAAGCGTTTGTTTCATTTACTAACATCGTTTGTATTTTATTTGAATTAAAAATCAATCGTATTTTATTAGGAACAACTTGTGTCAAACCAAGGTATATAGGTGGCATTTACCTACAGTGTCCATGTTTTTACATGAACTGTGGCATGTTCACATATGAGTTCCAACTGAAATCTCTATCTCTTTCTTATTTTCTCTTTTCTACTTTATCTACTTAAATTTGGCTAATAAAAACACGAAAACTTTAAATATGTAATTCTTTAAATCTCACTAGATTTTGTACGTTATAAAAATTCTTGTATTTAATTAATCGGCTATACAATTTTAAATCTAATAACAAATATTACTTAGCCTAAATCCATAAATTATGTAGCACAACGCCAGATAAAAATTGGAGAACGTGACAAAAACCCGTGACTTTCAATAGAAAGATATTATTTACAGACCAATAGTCACGATAGATGGATATTTGCAGGAAGGTATCACAAATATAAAAGCTTTTCAACTATATACATCTCTCGGTTGTGTTTGTAAGATATAAAGCATTCATTACACCTTCACAACGGGTAAGATATGAGTTCTAACCTCATCAGAGACTATGGAAGGGTGTTTGAAGGGTCATTAGAGTGTTGATCTGAAGGTATTCAATAGTTTTAAAAGAAGCTAAGCGTGGACATGAGATTTACTTCAGTTGTGTGATATATCATTTAATATATATTTCACAATTGTCCTTATTATAATAGAGAAGGATAAAGCTTAACATAGTTTTGAATAGCAAAAGGAAAATAAATTCTTACTTAGAAATTAAGACAAGGTATTGCTATCAATACCTAAAGTTTTACTACTAAAAAAAAACCAGTTTTAATATCATTTTGACTTTGTTATTTATTACCAAATTACAGCTCAGAAATAACTTTTTGGAAATATCCATTTAAATTAAGGATATTTTTCAAAGTTGAATATTTGTATTTACTAACTTATTATAACTTATTTGGTGGCATTCTTACGTCACCAATTAAATATAGGCCTAATCACAAAATGACATATTTTACTAAATGACAGCAAATTTTAATATTATCTTAAATCCAAAGTGAATTAAAGTGGGTCACTTCAAACTGTAAAACCAAAATATTTTTCTAATGTGCAATTTTTGAACAGATGAAACATAATAGATGTGAAACTATGTATTTCTCATGTATACACTCGTATTGATCCTAACGAATTAAAGAGAAGTAGCTATTTAATTTTAGAATACAACACTCTATTCCGCCAAAAGTTATTATGGCACTGAATTCGTTTAACCAATATGTTATTATATTTAATAATTATATTAGTATTAAAGAAGTAAATTATAATAATTTATGGACTAGTAAGAATTTTAAAAATGGTTCGATAAAAAATAACTCTGGTTTATCTAATTAATTGTTGTCTGGATGGGTTTTCATTACAATTACGTAGTTTAGTTTACAATTAAGGTTAACCAAACATGCATACTGCACAAACTATTCAGTAACTCCAATACAATATAATATTCAGAGCTACAAAATTACAACATTGTACTACGTTGTTAACTAACTATCTTGTACGTAAATGCGTTGAAGACCTAATATCCATGATTTATGATTTATCATCTCTCGTGTAAATAAATATAACGTATGTTATATGAATGTATTTAAAGAAAAAATATTCATGAATTGGAAATTGATAGGGAATCAAATGTTATTAATTTGACTGAACAATAATTTTTTAAAGAAAGGTATATCTAAATCACATACCCTCTTCAAACAGAGTCCACAGCTAAAAATTACCACAACAAAAGATCCCTCAACATTTTGTAAATTCCAAAATTTTTGAACTAACCTTGGAAAAAGAAAGATAAAACTTTTCATTGTTTACTGTATATGGATATATCTATGTAAATATATAGTTATTATACATCTAAAGGTAAAAAAAAATAATAATAAAAATAAAAATCATTTTGTTGAACAGATTTTTAAGATCTTGTTAAAAATCTAATGATACACTTCGAAAATGTTAGTAATTAATTACCTGACATGAGAAAGAACGTTTGCTTTGCAATTAGTCAGAAAGTATTAATTTCATAGGTTGCACTTTCTTCCAATATAAACAAGACACTTATTTGGTTTAAACTTTTATGTTTTAGATTCATCTCATTTGTTTGATGACTTAATTAGATGCAGCGACGAGGCGAGAAGTGGGGTGGATGGCAACGGCATTGACAAGCGAAACCAGCATATTGGTACTTATTATTAAAAACTTCAAAGCATGTCAATATGTTTATCATTTCAAATTACTACAGTTAGGATTGTTATATTTTATAAACGTTAATACTAGTATGACATATAGATTTGAATATTTCACGGTATACATTTCATAATACGAGCTATATTGACCAAATAATCAAAATACGTTTCACTGTAAGATATGTACACGGATCTAGAAACCATCGAAGAAGGAGATATATTAAATTAATTAAAATATTAGGATTCATAAAATTATTAAAAAATATGAAAAGGACTTAATATTTTATCACAACATTTAATAGTTGTATTTTTGATACAAATTGTAAGTTTTGTTTTGTACCTCTTAGACATAGTAGAACATAAAATATATAACGAAATAAATATAATTCTATAATATGTATTATAATTTTCCTGTGTTTCCAAAAAGACTTTGAAAAACGAAAAAAACATTGTCATGAATTATTTCTAATGTGTTTTATATATTTTGTTAGAATTTATAACTGGTAGGTTAAGAAAGCTTTATCTCGAAATATTTCTTGAGGAAAATCCTAAGGCAATGAAGGGATTTATAACAAGGAGGAGGGGATATGTCGATATTTATTTATTTCTGTGGAAAAGCATTATGTGATGGTCTTGCTAATATGTTCCTAAAATCGCATACGTATATAAAAAATCAACCCGTTTTATTGTAGAAACACACAAAAAACAGTACAACTTTAAAACCTATTATTTTAAACCTTACCAACATCTTGGATAACCCAATAAATATCTTAGATCACCATTGAATGGATTCCACACAATTTAAAAATCGGTAGTTGATATTTCAAATGATTTTAATTACCAGTTCATTGGATTTTTTTATGTATTAAATATTGACCTTAAGTAGCGTTAATAAATAAATATTTAAAGTAATAACTTTTTCACTTCTCTTACAACAATATATAGAATTGTGACATGGAAATTGGTATAATACTAATACGTTAGCCAGTATTGAAATTATAGTTATACCGGCAAAACTACTTTTTGGGGTTCGTCTAAATGCAAATGTAAACTGCCGATCTAGATTGGAGAAACTAATCAGATCATTGAAAATACAATTCAGTGATTCAGATATTACTTTTTACTTTGATTTTCGAGATTCATTTACATTCTTAATTAATTGAATAACTATGTACTGTATTACCGTTTAGGGTTTAGTATTTAGAAAAACAAAGATATCAATAATAATTCTTTCGACAGGTTGACATAAGTAAACTAAAGTGTTATTGACAGTTGCGAGATTGATGGATTCCTTTCAGCTCAAATCTAATAATGTGAGGATTTTACTCTTTATACTACTATGCCATCTAAAATACTCAACCACAATTTTGAGGAAAGGCCGTCTTTGTCTTTTCACAAGAATTTTCCAGCCAGGTCATCCGCACTTCTATAAAAGCTGCCCATTCGCCTAAATGCATTTTATTTTAATTTGTATAAATTCCACCAACTCGTAGGCACGTTATTTGCACTGCGTCCATGATGTCCTTTACCTAGGCACGACACCTTCTTACATGCACTAACACTGAGCCGTGTGTTTAATGAGGCTCCACGGTTCGAATATCATTTGTATGAGGAAGACCCCTAATTGAAGGTTTCTTGGATTCTTCTTAGAATGAAAATATGCACTTAATGTTCTTGTGTAAGGATCACAAAAGAAGTTCAATGAGATTTGAGAGTGTCTTAGTATGATGTAATGTGTTCATGAAGGTGATCCCAGTAGACTTCTTGACTTCCGGAAAGATCTTAGAAAAGAATTGTAAAAACACACGAATGAAAAATAGAACATACTATCGATTCTATAAACAATATAAGTCTTTCTGATATAAATTTCCAAGTTTAGTGAGTAATAACTAATTTTTTATGTAAACTAAAATTAGTCATATAAACACACAAATCGTTATTTCACAACCCCCTAAAGTATTGAAATATTCACTTAAATAATGTAAAAAAATATAATGAAGGTTTTCTTTTGAGTTATATTCCTGTATTCAGAACAAAGGATAAGGTGAAAGAATAAAACCATTTATGTGATAAAAATCTCCTTAAATTTTACTCTGTATAGTCTAGACAGTTGAATAGGACTAAACACGAAATCCTTTGAATGAAGATAACAAAGGTGGAACCACTTTAGTTGCTGTGTGGAATTTAAATCCTTTTTACAAAATAATTATCATTGCTAAGAAAATCTAATACAAAGACGATTTTTAATGGATAATCCTATTATCGTTTATTAAATACCATTGTATGGTTTTAAAATTTAACCAGAAGGAAAATAATAAGATTTTAATATATAATTAACGTGAAATCTGAAAATGTATTAACAATAATTACTATAGCTCAATTGGTATTTGAAAATAGTTATTAAATATAGTACTTTTAAAAGTCAAAATGAACTTTACAGAAATTAGTAATGAGTATCTCAAAATTTTAAAAACTCATTTTTATAAATTATGTTATAAATGTAAAATAAAGTACATAAATAGCATACTAAATACAAAACAATACATATTCAAGAAATATATTTTTTAAATGATATTTAAACTAGTTTTAAAAGTAAATTTGAAAAAAATATTCCCTTTAATAATGATTTTCTTATTAAAAAAAACCATACGTTTTAATTAATATATTTGAATTCACATTCTGTAAGATAGTACTTAGCAGATTACTAAACTGTGTCGATTGGTGTTGGGACAAATCAGTTCACTTGTTCTAGGTCAGTGCGTTAAGGTTACTGAACCTATCTAATCAATACAGCCTTAATAGGCAGAGTGTAATACTGCTATCAACATACCAATTAATCATAAACCCAGTTTTCACGTGATATGGAACGTGACCTAACCCACTGCAATATCTCTAATTTGACATCCATATATATGAATCTTTTCTATTAGATGTGATATTTTTTTTAAAGGAAAAAAAATACAGTGTATATTAACTTAACATGGTTTTGTAAAAACTCCAATTTTATACTACATCCATGCAATCTCTCTGAACAAATTTATTTCTAAAAGTGAGACGACAATGGATATTCAGATTGAATCCTTGGGTAACAGTGTTTTTATTTTCATTTCATTTATTATCTTGTTTATGGAATTTATTGAAAGCTGATACAAGATTAAAAAAATCTCGAAAGTAATTAAACCAAATACAGTCGATTATGTTTTAAAAGCTGTCCGTGTAAGTAGCACTCATTCCGATTATTGAAAAATATATAATTTCTTATCCAATCAAATGCTTGTTATTTTTCTAATTGGAGTTACATATTACTATATTAAACACAGCTAAGTTAAATGGTCGGACGATTGGGGATATATTGTGTGAGGAAGTGGAAAAAATTTTGGTTTTTTGCTAAGAGTTTATTTTTGAAAATCGTTAAATAAAAGTCACTTTTAAAATATTTTTATATTATTTTCTATCTTATCCAGGATCATTCAAATTTAAATTTAGAACAAATAGCTTTATGTAAACAACAAAGTTTTAAAGTATTGAATATACAAGTACTTTATATTTTACAACAGTTATTTTATAAATAAACAGATTGTCAATTTATTTCAAAAAGTTATATTGAATAATAATCATCGGGATACTTGTGAATATATATATATATATATATATATATATATATATATATATATATATATATATATATAATTGTAATTAAATATAGTAAAAACTTAGATAATAATAGATGCAATTACCATTTAATACCATGGAGAATAAGGTAGAACCTTATTATTTTCAGAATCTAGAATTGTAATTCGTTATTTTTCTGATCGAGTTTGCATTTTGTGTTACATATTTTATTATTTAGTCATAGCTTTGTTCACTTCATAAATACAGTTAACTTATATTCTCCAAACGTCGTGTGTTAGTTATTTATTCAAAATTTATTGCAAATGTTTGAATATCCATATCATTATTTAATTGATTTTCTACTCTTCAACAGTAAACACACATCTTGATTTCTTTTACGACATCACTCCAAGGATCACGATTACCAGAGAGCAGGGACCTTTGCTAACAACCTTGATTAGAGGGAGCCCTAATTCCTTAACGTGAGCAGAGTATCAAGTGACTGTATTCATTAAACAATTCAGTTCGTTTTATTTTTCTATATTTTGTTTAACTTTTTAGCTTAAATGCTTTCCAATAACCTAATCCGTACGTTTTAATACGTTTTAATCAGCTGTGTACAGATTAAAATTATTTTAAAACATGGTCCCATATAATATGATTTACCATGAGCTTGTTTTTGAATAATATCTGCCCTTTCTCAAAAAACAAAATGTAGCAATATAACTCATTGTGAAAGTATGGAGCTGAGGCAAACTGGATTGCTTGAAAATCAAAGTAATCTTATTTACAAGTGCAACTAAAATGACGTCATGAATAAACCGTACTTTATGTAATGAGTTCATATTCATTTTAAAGTCCATTAATTTAGCACAATAATTTGTGAAAATTTAATTCGGTATATATAAATACGTCTACTAACCCTTTAAATTATATGAAATCGTAACTCTACTGCAGTTTCTTGTAAATAAACCATCATCTGAAACATAATCTGACTATAGTGATAAGGTCTGATACACACGAAACTGTATTACAGTTAGAGTAAGAATTACATTAATTAAAAAAAATAGTAGACGTATTTCAATATACCGAATCATATTCGTTTTCCTCACCTTTCATAAAAATTGATGAAACTAAAAATATAAAACATTT
Organism: Aphrophora alni; assembly: GCA_963513935.1. NCBI lineage: Eukaryota > Metazoa > Arthropoda > Insecta > Hemiptera > Aphrophoridae > Aphrophora > Aphrophora alni. Next base: position 10,825 of record CAUPSG010000531.1, read on the forward strand.
AACTGTTAACTGTAGAAACGAGGAAAGTTTACACTCAATAATATAACTGAGATGGTAACCGTCTTTATACAATACTATACGACTTTATTTCACAGAATTTAAAATTGAATGCAAATTATAAACAAATAAACACAAAAACTTTTTTTAATCTAACGATAAGCTGGTGTTAGCCAGATTATGTCCTGTATTGTCTATATAGTCATCATTATCAAAGGGTTACAGCTAAACTGATAGAGACTAAAAAGCTAAATGACGTCCCCTTTCAACTCTTTACATTCAAATCACCAAGAGGAGCGTCTTGATTCTGATGATTGAAAAGGTTTTTTTTTTTCGTTGTTGTTTAAATGTGAAAATATCTCGATCATCATTGCGTTATAATAAGGAAGAAATAAATATAACGTCATGACTTCTACCCTCCGATAACTCTACAAACGTCGGAAGAAAATAATAGTTCGTCTAAAGATATATGATAGGAGAGATGAAAAAAATTCAAAGTAAGTTACGCTAAAAACTGTAGATCTAGTTAGCGCCCCACGGGATATCTGACTTCCTTTATTGAACTATTCTGGCAATTATCTCTACCAGTGTGTTCGGGATCTCCTAAGGACATGCCAGAGCAGCGGTTGATTCATGGATACGGGAGGGGATGAATAGGGCTTGGACGAATTCAACTACTAGTAGACTTGGAAAGAGGCTACTTAGACCAAGCAAGAAACATGCTGAACAACTCATCTCTCTTAGAAGGGATAACATAAAGTGTGTGGTTGGGCTCTTAACGAGCCACTGTCACCTCAGAACACACCTACACAGGACAGGGATTGCTGCAGAAAAAAATCTCTACCACCTTCTGGTTTACATTTGTTTGATAATACAGTTTGTGTGTACTAATTCACGATATGTAATAAGTTTAGTAAAAATAAACAGCTGATGTTATCCAGGTTATGTTCTAGACAAGTACCATAATATTATGAGTTTGGTTTTCTATCGATAACTCTGTTATTCCTCAACCAATTTAAAAAAATTAAAATAACAGTACTGTAGTGTCAGCTTATTACCAAAGCTTTAGCTTAAATTACACCTCCATTTGACTTTGAATATCGTCTCTGTAAATAGATTGAATTTTTAAACATTAAAACCTTGCAGCTCCTAAACAGTCGAATATATCGAAAAATAAAAGCGTAAAAAATTCTTAAAATTACAAGTTGCATCCAAATCGCATTTAAATCTGACCGCTATGTTGAAGAAATATAGGATGATAATAATAAAAAAAAATTAAATCAAAAACTCATGAAGGTTAATTTTGGAATTTATTTTTATAATTTTGTACTTATCGAATAAAACAGTGGACTCTCTATATGGCCATAAACATATTCCTTTTAAAAATAATGTCTTATTAGATTTTTATTAAAAAAAGGATAATATTTCTGTGACATTATTTTTTTTACGACATAAACAAATGTCATTTTATGACAATATTTTTTAATGACATTAATCAAACGTAATATTGTAACTGGACTAAAGGTTACATTTAAACTATAATTCAGAGAGTTGTCGTATTCAGTCTAGTGCGAAGTTTGTACTGATTAGGAATTTAACTAGCCTATGTTAGCTATTTATTAGTAGCTGATGTACTAGATAGATATTTGTTTGATGTTCTAAGAAATGCACTTATACTCTCGATGCTAAATAAATTATTATTATATAATTATATTTTATAATCTTAAACGTGAATTGTTAACTATTTTCTTTTAATCAAGTGGTTTGTTATCCACATAACAATAACTAAAACAAAACGGAAAAAAAAAGTTAATGATAAAACTTAGATTTCTGAAACACACTTCTACATAGTTTGTGGGAAAAAGAAGAAAATAATAAAAAAATATAATATATTGTTAAAATAAGTTGTGAAAATTTAAATTTAAAATAAAAATGTAGTCATATAATATGTTATTGAAATATAAAATTGATTATCTAAAATGGTTTTGGTAATAACTTATTATTATTATTTTTACAGTCAGAAGTTACCTTCAAAAGAAAACAAAAAATGATGTATTACAACTTCAAATTGTATTTTATTTTAAATCACACACAGGCACGTTAAAAAATTCACCATTGTTTTAACTCTTTTTGATCCTACTTAGTATTTATAAAGAAACTGATTATCAAAGACACAGACGATGAACTGACGAGCATATACAGATTTTAAATTCAAAACGGACAATTTATAAAAAATAGATTACATTCACATATCCAAACATATTTTCCGAGATAATATGATATCAAGTGACATTTATTAACATTGAAGACGTAACAACACATTTTTTGTTTAAAGTGCAAACATTTGTTCACTGAGTGTAACCTTTTCCTTTGAATCGTTTTGGTTAATTAAGTATAAATAATTGTTCGCTCGCTAATTTCAACAAAGTTTGCAAGGTGTAAACTACCGTAATTACTTACAAACAAATCGCCTCCATTACTAATATCTATTGTGCTTACACAGCTTAAACTAGGCATTATTTAAAGGCATCACTTTTGTTCTACACTGATTTAGTTTTAATTTACTTCACTTTAATAAAACCGTTCATATATATATATATATATATATATAAGTAAAATAATTTTAAAATATAAGTAAATTTGAAAGATTAAGTTTTGAACCTTAAGTACTAAACAACAGATTTTATTCAAATTCGCCTAGTTATACCACGTCTAATTGTCTTGAAAATTGGAGATCAGTCATCTATTTTAGAAGAAATACAAAATAGTTGCCTAAAACATTTGTTGCAACCCGGCACTGAACTCAGAAGACACAAATGAGAGTCATGGTTCCATACTAATATATCAAATATTGAGACATATCAAACCAAAATAGATTTACAGTTTCATATAATTTCGAATAAATAAGAAATTTTAACTTTTTCTCTTTCAGAAACGTGAAATTTATATACATCTTCAGCATGTTTTTCATAATTAAGTCAGTTTTAAAGTGTATATTTTTTTTGAATCACGAAATTTGATAAATTTTAGTGCACTATATATGAAAATTCAATTTCAAATTGGCATAATTTTACACAAAAGGAAAAAATTAACACGACATATTGATATAATCATACACGTGAAACTGTTCGTTAAAATTTGATAATTCATAGTTGTATAATAAAATATTGTAAAATATGGAAATATTTGTAAACACGAAAAACATAAAATTTATTTTCCCGGATCTTAATCATAATCTAGTTATAACCAGTATAATATATTTCGTATTATAATTCAGAAGCAATATCATCAAAACTTCAAACGAAAAAATATACAAGACATTAAAATTAGAACTGGAATCCTTAATTTGTACACTTGAGCAAACTTTACAGTTCACTTAACAATAATGTTTTTTAATCTGTTTTTCCAGACATGTTGAAGGTGTTGGCGTTTACAATTCTTTTCTTTTGAATCATTCTTGGAAGTATTGATTTTAAAACGTCAACACTTGGAGGATATTTTTTACTTAAGCACACGTAAACGTTAAATTTCATTTATTACTCCTGCCATCAATTACTCTTTTATTATTTCACTAACACAGGAGTTTTAATAGAATTATTTTTTTAAAACTAAAAAGGAATTAGTTTTGTAATTTTATTTTTAATTTCAACTACGCTCTCTAAACAATAAGTTTATTACATCAACAAACTTTTATTGTATTTTATACGGTTTCAGTTTTGGTTAGGTTTTTTGTAAAAAGTACATAAGCTGATATGTGGACATAAATGTATAACGATTATAATTATTCTAGTATACATATCGAAAAATATTAGAGAGTGAGGTTTGGTAAACAAACTATATCGCCATTAAATCTACGACCATGAAAAAAAGGATATGCATTTTAATCTCTTGCAGACTCAACCTTTAGAGAGAACATTATAAAATATGCAGCTTGAAAGAAATTCCTTGAGAAATTACGGGATCGCTGGAAACCTTGTATTGCAGGAAGTTGTCCCTGCCAACACATAACAGATATTGAATCGCAGAAGCATGGACAGACGAAGAAAACTACTATCCTGGCAATAGTGATTCAGGGCATCAAGCTGCTGGACACATCAATATCTAAACCATAAGCTTTACAAATGAAGAGTGAACAAAGGGCAGAAAGAGTTGAACATCAATGTTAACATATATCTAAAAAGTCAACATATATCAAAGTGTTAACATATATCTAAATGTTAACATATAACACCAAAAGTCAAATTATTTCATCTAATGTTACAATCAGAATATAAATGATGGATAACATAAAATTTTATAAATAACATGTTTAAAAGAAACATAATTATAAGATATAAGAACTGTGTAAACAAGAAGGAAGAGCTCAGGCTATCACTTAATTTCTTACGATGTGTAACGCCTTTCAGGCTGTCCTGTAGGTGGAATAAAGGATGTTGTGCGTGGATGACAGTAAGGGATTTAGTCGGTAGGTGTCCGGCACAACCCAGGGACAGAGATCCATGATAGATTTCCCCTTCTCTATCATGGATGTCCCCTGTTTAAATACTTTAGATAAACAATTAAAAAATCCATACAAGCGTTATGTATTACATAAGAAATGATTTTCATACAGGTTACTATTTAAAAGTCTCGTAAATGAGACACAAGACACTTTATTTATTGGTTTGTTATTACTCTCTTTAATAATAATAATAACAATAGTAGTAATTATTATAGTAATATTAATAATTAATAATTAATTTGAAAAAGTCACTTTTCATTTCTACCATAAATGTAACACAAACGTTTCTTAACAAGGACGAAGTTATTTGTCAGGAAGCCCAAGCTGCACATTTTGAGTTCATCTATTTGATTTCAAACATTGAAGTACATATTTGTTCTAATGTGAACTAATTCTCCATGAATAATGGCATACTCATATTTAAAGACAAACATAGTTTACTCAGTTAATGTATGAAGTCCATGCATTAGTGTGACAGTAGATAGTAACTGTTAAACGTACATTTAATTCAACTTAAAAGTTAATGGATTATGTTACTCAAGTACCATATAGTGCCAATAAACGTGTTTTAAAAATATTTTGATAAAAATCTAAGTACATGTAAAATTTATTTGTAACATTTCAATTATGTAAATATCTTTTGAGATGTCTGTAGTAGTCCTTTGTTGTGAATTTCATGTCTTCAAGCATGTACATTAAGGGTACGTTTTACAATTTATACATCTCTGTGTAGCTTATTTCAAAACATAGGATTGCTTTTGATGTCTCAAAATTTAATTATACTATTTATGTAATAATTTGTAATTTAAGGAGATACAGTTCCAACAAAAATAATGATCAAACAAACATTTAAATATTATCTGTTAATGTCTCCTACGAAAACCAATTTCATTTTAGAAATTACAAAGAGCCGTTAATTACAAAGCAACTGCATGTTAAATCAACAGAATATATTGTAAATTAATTAATACTGTGACGTTCCTAATTATAATTGATACAAATTATAATTTAGTTTGCTTTTGTTGTTGGAACTACGTACATGTAATTAATATAAATTGTAGTTAGTTCAACTACGTTTGTCTTCTTATAAATGAGAAAACTGTCCCTAAATCAACACTTATATGATTACGATATATCATCGAAGCACTGCTAACCACATTCAAGAACTAAGATCAGATGTCAAATTTTATATTAATAAGCATTTCCATCTATATCTTTACTCAGTCATTTTAAATGACAGTACTAATTTTACCGGATTACATGTAAGGATAGTTACATGGTGAGTGAAAACATAAGCACAAATATTTATTTTGAAATAAAAATAAAATAAAATTATGTGCCCAGTACTATACAGACAAAATAATGGATATACAAAATTTATCTAGATGTTTTGAAACCATTTTTATATATTTTTTTTAGTAGATTTCTTAAAATTTGTAAATATTAAATATAAAATCATAACTAATAAATCGGTTTTACTTAACATATTTCGATAAATAATTTCTATAACGTAATCTCTAAGAACACAAAACAACCTATTTATTGCGATTTCCAAATAATACCAGTTGAGACGTTATTGATTTTAAAATCAATATATCGTAAATGAAAGTGTTTTAAAGTACCTCTTTACTAAAAACTTACTATTTCTTAAGTATAGATTTTGGTAAAATGTCAAGATTAAGAACAAAAATTACTTTGCAAAAATCCAAGTAACAAAAGATTACGATTCGGAAATAATGAAATAATCGAAATTGCGAGGAATAACGAAAATGGGCAATGACAGACGTATTCCAAAGTTAAATTGAATTAAAATACAGTTTACTCTTAGGAAAGGTTTCTGTCTCCATTAAAACGATTCGGTTTCTTATTATCTTTCAAAATATTTTATTTTTAATTTAGGAAAAAGTTCTCAAAAACTTCCAAACTAACTTATCTCCCTTAGGAATTTCTGTCTCACTGAGATAATAGCGCAATAATTTTGCATCTTGAATAAAATAACATTCAAATATGCTTCATAATTGAAATAAAAACAGATACAATTGGTGCAATTATTTATATTTATGCATGTAACTCTACAAATCGTCAATAAATCAACGAAAGATTTGACAAAATAAAATATAAAATTTTGCTTCTTTTTTTAGTTAACTTTTATTGTAAGAAACGATATCATAGAATGAAAATTATTTGTTTTTCAAAATCTTTTCTATAAAACGTTGCTTCAATATGTATTCGATCTCATTAGGTGGTAGGTATTTTAATTATATGATCTGCTACAATTCTTTTATGCAATTCTTTGAAACTAACGCCCTTCAAAACTAGAACGTAAAAAGAAATTACAAAACCAGTTACATACAAATTATTCAACTAATTTATTTCTTATTTTAAAACAAAGCAATGACGCCATTATGCAACGTAGAAGGGATGTTTTTTAATGAATTCAACGACCACTAATGTTCAGTTTTTTTGTAAAGGTTTTGAATTTCATAAACATCTAGATTTTTCATGGCAGTCGAAGATATACATTCTTTTGTGTGTTTTAATTTTAAGCCGCTTCTAACATGGGAAAACAAAACACATTTAGTTCAACACGAAAGGTGCATTTCTTTATTTACAATGAAAACAAATATAAATGTAACAATTCTTAAAAATACTGTACGTATTTTATCTTTTAGGGAACACAATATATAGATAAGAAAATTTGGTATCAGCTTTACATCCAACGCAAAAGGATATTGGAAAGTTTACAAAGGAATGCAAATATATTAGATGCTGTCATACAAATTGACACTTTTGTAACGTTGTTTTTATTTGAATACTGAGCAATATAACTATCTCTTCTATAGTCGTAACAAATGAGTATTTCACTTTTAATCTACGTTACTTAAAGTTTCTAAGGTTCCGTTTGTTAACTTTACTGAGCATGCGTTTTTTATTTGCTGTTCTTGAGGTGTGGATTGCATTAGTAGTAACATAGTGTTGGATCATTTACAAAGTATCTATTTTAATGTTTGATTCCAAGGCGAAGGTTCACTTTTTTAACTATAATTTTTAGTCAAAAAATGAAAGGTAGATAATGACGTTTTAAAAAGATCAATTGGTTTTAGATACTATTATAATTAGTGCTTAGGTTATGAGAGTATGGTAGTGCTTTGATTCTGAGTTATTAAGAGATAAGAACTAATGTTTCTACGAAAACTTTTGACCATCCGTCCGAGTAATTTTGAACATTTTAATCCCAATGACAATTATCTTATCTGTCCGTCTACAATCTTCCGTTAAAAAAATACTAATTTCGAAATAGCACTCTTTTCATCAGATCTTAACTTAAGTTTTTTCAAGAACGAATATACAAGTCAAATTAATTTTCACAGAATAAGAAAGACGTCAAAAAAGAACACATGTTATATAAGATGATCAATAGTGAACACACATCACAAACACAGTTATAAATTAAACATAAAAGTTGGTGGATGCTATTGTGTAAAAAGTATAAAACATTTCTCCTCTTAGTTAGTAAAATACATTATCTGATTAGAGATTCTGAAAATAAATTAAATTATATCCTGCACTGCGGATGTATAGACCATTCTTTGTTGAATTGGTTGTAAAACCCTCCCTTGGGAAATTGGTAATTAACGAACCATGTAAATGTATTATTTTCTATATTGTTCATTAACAAAAGGCTTAATAGAATAAATTTAATATTATTTAAATGCGGTATATGCAATCATTTATGTTATACTCATAACTCCGCTGTAGGCATAACTACTGTATGTAGTATTTACATTTTACAGAACGTTATTCAATAATACACTATCATAATTTATATTTCTAAATACCTCCGCATTTAATATACTCCAGTTGAGCTAATGTCTTAAGATCTTGCATTGTTTGCAACGGGTTTCGGGTTCAAACATCGCGATGCTTAAATATTTTTACAGTATTGACTCAGCAACAATTAGTAGCAAAATTGATACCACACCACATGAAGAAAAGCAGTTTTAACAATGGTTCTGTTTAATATAGGATGTTTTTCACATGTTTAATTTTTGTGTATGATTTATAAGTATTTACTAACCCCATTAGTATTAAAATTATTGTATTTATTATTGCACCCTGCCTTGGTAAATTTATCATTATTTTGAGTACACTTATATCTTAGATAAAGCATAGCTCTAAGTTAAGTTTACCTCTAAATTTTCTTAGTTTCGTGATAACAAGAGTAAAGTCATACTCTTGAACGGCTGCCTAGTATTGTATGTTTTATTAATCACTTTTGATAGATGTAAAATGAAAATTTCATAACATTCTTAATATCAAAAAGAAATTTAAGATTTGATAAATATCTAATTATTTGTTTATTTTATGGCTGTAGGCCAATACAATCACTTATCCATAGTAAATTTAAAATAATACACAAAACAATACAACAAATAAATCAACGAAAACTGTTCAATAGTCAGTCAAAACACTAGACAAAATAAAAAACGCAAAACATTTCACAAAATAATTCCAATAATCAATTAACCAAAACAACAACAAAATAATGATAGAAAGAAATTAATTAATATTACCATACATAATTCAGACACATTTAAATACAATTATAATTGTAAAATCTGCTCCTATAAATAAATTTATGTACAAAGGAGATAAAGAGACCACATCCATCATGTCATGGGCCCGGCATAGAGTACACATACTTCTCCGGAGAGTAAAAGGATTTAGGCAATAGTAGTCGTCTAAAGCTGTTTTTAAATGGTAAAATAACCTGATGGTTTTAAATGCTCTCTGGTAGCTTATTTATTTTATAAGTCTAGCAACAGTCTGGGAAAGAAGTTTGCTATATGCATTCAATTTTTCAGTACAGCACAATAATTACTAGCTTGTCTGGTGCTATAACTAAGTATTTTTTTAAATTTTAGATATGCTCACATTTGAACCTGTAGTGGAATATCACTTCAAGTATATATACATCCCGGAGTGTAAGAACTCCAAACACTTTAAACACAACCGTACATGACTCAGCTTGTTTAGATCTGGTATAAGCCTTATAGCTTTTTAGAGGACAAAACACTTTCCATATTCCGAACTGATGTTTCGTAATATCAAGAAGTTTAATATTTTTAATGTAATAAACATTCTAAATTTTTTTTTAGTTAACATACGAATGTAATTCAGTTTTTGATAGAAGTGAATGCAACTCGTACATAGTTTACGGGTTAACAGAGTTGATATAAAACTTTGTTAGACACACATATTACACTTTTATTGTAGAGATGTAATTACTTAATATTTGTTACGTGAAAACAAAATTCTAATCAGAAATCATCCAAAATAGCTTTCCTTAATTTTTGAGCAAACTATTTGACTAAAAAAACTACTTTGAACGTTCATTTTGTTCTTAAGTTATAAATCTAAGATACAATGGAAATTTGTTCTTCACATAAAATAGGAAAACACACTTCCTACGTAAACCGCCTTTCTATTGTTATGCCCAGATGGGTAATAAATAAAACACGGTTCGTTCCACAAGAAAGTAATAGGAAGTTTACATTTTGTGAAGTTTGTAGTATTTAACATTATTAGCGAATCTCTTAGTTTCTTGTTACCTATTATTCCAGGTTTAAAAATAAATCAGAGAATATATATTTAGTTACTTGATAACTCAAACATGAGTTAATGTATAAGAGAATAAATGCATTATGGCTGTGCATGAAATATAAACACGACCATAGTAAGGCAATATGATAGTATCAGTTTTTAAATTGTATATTGATATTTCATTTCAGATTCACATTTATTTATTCGTATTGGATTTTATTTTATTTCCTCTGTAGCCACGCAATTTGTTCTACAAGAACTCGTCACGCCTTTTTAACGAATCTTATTCCAATAAAGTAAATACTTACTTCCAACCTAAGTGAAACTTAATAAATTTATAAATAGAATATTCTTCATTACACTTAGGGATAAGGTTGATTTATCATATATCATCAAGAAAATCGTATTGCTAAAGTATCGTAAGTGTAATTAGTACGGAAACTGTTTAATGTATGTGTTACCTAGGGAACTGGAGATTCTGGACTTATATTTTGTTTAAAACAATTATTAATTCGGTTGGATAAAACCTTATACAACATTAAATACTTGTGTCAATGATAAGTCATAATTAGAGCAGGATATATTAAAAAACAATTAATTAATGTTTTGAAATATTATCTTAGAAAAAAACCCTATTATCAAGATGCTAACAGATAGTAATAATCAAACGAGAATAGTTCAATGAATCATTGACAAAGTCATGCAACTTCTAAATAATTTCGGAATGAGTTGCGATGAATATTTCTAACTTCCTCTAAAACAACTTTTTTTTAAAAACTTTTCATAAAGTAGAAAGTTTGGCTTCCATTTTAAAATAGATTAAAAAGGAGGACCTTATTTTTTTTTTCAAATAGCAACCCTATTGTGTGAAATACCATTTTTAAGGAAATATAATAAGAAAAAATGTTAGTGCCTTGGAAAAGTATCCAAGATCAATTATGGGGGCTATAATTCAATCTTTGAGAGTTTTATATTTGTCATGCATATTATTGATTAAGACCTAAACAACCGATTAATTTTAATAACAGCGGATTTGTTTATCTAAAGAAACACACTTTTATGTGTATTCATATTCTAGAAAACTGACTGCATTTTCTTAAGGGGGGACTAATGTATTTTTGTTTTACCTATCACGTGACATTTCATGTTAAAGAAAGTTATCAGAGGGAAGTGATGACGTAAAGAATAATGCTATACAATTTCATTAAATTAATTAATTTTAATGCTACTCGTGTCTTCATTCTTCTTGAGTTATTTCATAACGATAAACTCTTGCCATCAGTGCTGCCTGAATAAACAAATCCTGTTTATTTGTCATCGGCAAAACCTCTAACCCTTATATTTGATGACAATTCCCTTTATTTTCTAATCATATTATCTCTTATTTTGGAGGATAACTGTTTTATTGATGAGAGTTTATGGGAGTATTCAACGGTCGTTATTAAAGCTGTGGATAATACAATATTGAATATTCAGAAAGCCCTTGTACAATTTTTTAAAACGCACTTTATTAAGAACGATATAACACTTCAAAGAAATACATAATATGAGAGCCTAACCGAGACCAGCAAGACCTAAAATTTTAATGAACCGTAGAAGTAATTCAATCTTTCGTAGAATATCACTATAGCTCAATTGGTAGTTTCTCTCGAACATGACTTAAATCATACTACGGTACAATTGATACTGAGAGAAAATAAATTTAAGCCTTTTTGAATTTAATACAGGAGCTTTTCGAAAATTATATTGATAAAAGAGTTCATTTTGCTAGACTATGATGAATAGTTTGAACGCTGATCCTGGACTTCCTAAAAGAATTCTCTAACCTGATGAAACTATATTTATAACAAATTTATTACAACTGTCGATATTTTAGACCGATATTATAAACCCTCGAGGTTTATTTATAGTTATACTCTATACCCCGCGAAGGTCACTGAATGTTATGGTATTATTTTTTATCATTTATTTCGATCTCTTTTATTTACGAGAACTATGGCAATCCCCCATTATGGACAAAAAGTAAGAGAATACGCAAAGAGAATATTTAAGGAATACTTTTAAAAATCTATGGCTTAGAAAGAGAGGCACTGTGGAGTGGTTTAATAAGTCTTTAATCTAGACCCCTTAGATTACTTGTTTTGGAAACACACGAAGAAGAATATTTAAGCAAATAAACCAGCCAATTCTCAGGATTTTCAAGAAACATTTACATAAATACCCAAATGATCCCACCAGAGTTCTTCTAAAATACTGTTTCCAGCTTTTACATAGGCCTAAGTCATTGATGGGCTACTAAGGGATAACAATTTGAACATATACATAATTAAATCAAGTATATATTTCTTATTGTACACTATATTGCTAAACATTTATAATGGTTGTATATAATATGTTTACTTTATTAATATTGAACTATTAGTGTGCATTATGTCAAACAAAGCAATCACAGTGATTTATTCTATACGTCATCGGTTTCCTCCGACTTAAAAAACTGGGGTCGGTTTGCTAAAATAGGAAAACTACATAACAGTGTGTCATTTTAGTTAAATAATTCCGCTGTTAACAAATTAAATACATCTTTTTTTCAATATTTTATTTTAATAATATACATGACAAATACAAAATTCTCCAAATTTGACTTATATCCCCTCCAATTATAGTAAGGCATATGGTAGAGACTATTCAAATTAACTGAAATTGTTCTTGTTTGAATCCTTCAAATGATATATCACAAGTTGAGGCTTGTTATTTGAAAAAAATAGGTTTTCATTTTACTCACTTTCAAGCGTGCAAAAACTTTTTATCACAAAAAATTGAAGGACTACCTGAAATGTTTGCTAGAGGTTAGAATTTTTTATCTGAACTCATTCAGAATTTTAGTTGCTAGACAATTATTCTACTAAGTATACTTCTTCAATATATACTTTAATTTAACGTATAAAGAGATATTTAAAATTACAATAATTTTTAAAATGTCATGAGCAATATTAGTTTATTATTGAATCTCTTTATGTTCCTAATTTATGAAAAATAATTATAAGTTATTTATTAGTAACAAATTTCTTTCGTCAAAATTATTTAGTTTATGATTATCATATGAAATAGAATTAAATTCTAGATTGACACTATTTTTTGTTTCGTATATTATTTAATTTGAAATATGTTTTCTTATACTTATAGTATAAAAATGGTAATTTAAAGGTGTAGTGCTTTAAAATTATTTTACGTGTTTGTCTTTGAGAACAATATATGTATAAAATTATTTATTTCGGTTAAAATTTATACCAGGTGTATAAATTTATCTTCACAATTACAAATCTCAAAAAGTATTATGCTTCTTAATGAAAATTAAGAGGAATGTTTTATTTTAAAAATCAAATATAACAATTCTATCATTTCTTTCTAGACCCATGCTCGTTACAATGTTATTTTATGTGCACTTAAACCTTGTCGTTTTCAAACTTTTCAAAGTTAGACTCGGGAGTAAATACGTCATACCTTCTGAAAACTTTAGTAAAACGGGTATTTTTCATTTCAGCTATTTAAATTTACATTACAGATGCAATGAAATACGGTAGATCTTCCTTGAAACTTTGTATAATGAATCAACCATAGCATTAAATATACATATTTTACACATAGCCCGTAGTAAACTATTTGCTAAGTTTCAACCGTTATAAAAACACACACAAAACATAAGTGTACTAACTTCCATTCTTTTCTAAGTATTTCAGTTTTATTTCTACAAAGTTAGATGTAAAATGATCATTTTAAATACATATTATTCATATCTGCTTTGTAACCCTCTAACATAACATGTAGTTTATTTTAAACACATTTAAAAGGGGTTTAACTTTCTAGTTCTTGATTCTAAAATGCTCGAAATACCAATTTTAGTAAATAGTTTATGTTATCAATTATCCTATATTATCCGTTAATTTAAAAAGACATATTAAAATTAATTATATATTTTTATTGTTTGGCTTCAGCTTATGTAAACTGTATATAAAAATATTTCTTTAAAAATGATAAACATTAATTATTGTTAGTTTAATTATTTTCTATTGAGATAAGGATAACTCGAAGAAAATATGCAAACGTTATTCCTGTCTAATTGTTTGTATCAAAGCCTCTAACTAAACATTGCCTAAAAACAGAATCGGTTAACTTAATGAACAAAACCGACATGTACTAATGGACTCACTAATGTCCTACCACTAAAATATTAGTATTTCACATTCCACGCATATTTATAAATTTATTACCTAATAAGCAGCATAATTGTAGTAACGAGGTTATCTAAAATTATATTGAGAAAAAATAATTAGAATTTTATATGGAATAAACTGTTTATTTATTTCCTTTCAGTGAGGTGTATACATTAGTCCCAATACAACTTTAAAAATCAAATTAATTGTTTACTTATTTCTGCATGGAACTTTGACCATCCAAAGACTTCAATTACTTTATAATAAAAGTTCTATATATTTAAAAGGAAAATATATTAAGTAAAGTCATTTTGCAAATCTGGGACTGTTAATTATTAATTTAAAAACTATAGGTACTCTGGTATTACATGAAATTTTAACTTTAATTTTCTTATTTAACATAGCAAATTAAACAGTATAAATAATTTTCAACTTATTAATAATTAAGTAATGTTCAGTGTTAAATAAACTTAAAATATTTAAAAGTACTATTTTATTAGTCTACTTAAAAGAAGTCCATTTATTTACCAATAGTATACCTTTAAATATTTAGGATGACACTGATTTCTTAAATAGATAATTTTTCCGTATTTGATTGTTTTAGCGTCCGAAAATAATTGTTTATATATATATATATATATCATCTCAATTAAACATAGTTGAAAATACAATAAAATATAAGCTCAAACCCTCTCATTTTTTAACGAGTTGATGTAAAAAAACATGTAAATCAAATGGCTGATAAACACGTCAATAGTTTTGTACAATATTTATTTTAATTAAAATAGGAAGTTACAGTTTTTACCAATTAAATTGATTTGATAGAATATAAACGAAGTTATTAAATAAATTTCAAAAAATTAATAATTTTTTAATGTTTACTTTAGTTAAAATTGTATTAAATGAATTGTATGGCTAGTCAAGATTCTCATGCTTTCCTAAATAATGTATGCAGGCTGTGTAATCACATTTCAATCGTTAAAACCACTTTCTTTGTTATAAGTTAAAATTATCATTAAAAGAATAAAACAATTGAATTTTTGATGGTGATTATTGAAAACAGGATTTCTGCTACTTTCAGCTTTGTGGGTTGTTTTATTATTCAAACCTCATCCTTTGAATAATTTAGAGGATAGAGTTATACATAAAAGTGTTACAAATCTAACTTCATTATTATACAAAACTATATATTAGTGTAATTACTTAAAATATTTTTCTTAAGGTTCAAAATTTAGTTGTTTATTAATAAAAACTCACAGTTAATCGACGAGTACTAAAGACTACATAGTTTTTAAAAAGGAATATGTTCCCTCTGTTTTCTTAGTCTGAAAAATTAATAAAGGATAAATAAAATTGTATATTAAAAAAATAAGTATTTAAATTTACATAATATGAAATTGTCTTGAAAACAATATTATTTCTGTAGGTTATTTTTATTTTTATTTTTTTTTAGTAAACAATGAAAGTAGTGTATTTTCTTTTCAAGTATATGAGCCAATTTCTTAAAATCACTCTTTTGTAAATAAGTTGAATTTTTTATAAAAGAATAAACAATTGAATTTGTATAAAGATTTTGGAGTTTCTGTGATGGAAAATATAATTGTGTAGATATTTATTTTCACGTTTTATTATTAACCACCATTAAAGTTACGATTTATATTTTGTCGGGTGTTTTTAGCGATTCCTTTTGTTACAATGTACTTTACCATATGTCACACATAGTGTTATAATAAGAAATTTTATGATTAAAGATAATTATTTAAAACACATTTGTTTCTACAGTGATTGCCTTCTATATCATGCGATATAAATACAATATAACAATGCCCATATTTTAGATTATAGAAACCCAGATTTAAATCAATATATAAAATACATATATAGAGCGACAAACAATTAAGACATATTCAAATTAGCATACATTACAAATTGTGAATCGAAATTAAAAAGCACCGTCCAACATGATTTGACGGTTAAAAGTGTCACTGTTTAATGTAGGTTTCTAATTGGTACTAACTCTAAGGTGACTGATTTAACAGTATCTTCTGATGATTGCTACATAAGCTCATTGATGGAAACTTGATTTCCTTTGTTGTGGTGTAATTAGTTGTTGAAGATATTTAGCAGCGCCTTCGCACACATCCCTAATTAACTATTCAATGTTCTGCAGAACATTTGCTCATCAACAAATATAATAAACTAGTTGAGAAAATAGAACTGATGTTAATTATAACAAGTCAAAACGGATAAATATTACATTGATATAGAATGTGTTTAAATGGTTAAAGTATTCGTGCAGCAAATTTATTGATGACGTTAAACAAAACCAAATAATAGTAAAAAAAAAAAAGAATTCTGTATTTGAATAGTATTATTCTTGTAACTATCTACGGTTCATTATTGTTTATTTGTATTTATTGAATTATATATTAAAGTCTTTACCTAATGAAAAATATAATGCTCTGTAACAGGCGGGAAAAAACTTTTACCATTGCTCTAACATGCATAAATGTTTTGCTAGTGCACGAATATTAATGAAAAACCAAAGAAAATAAATTTATAATTCTAAAAATAACTACTAATACCTGTGTGTTCTTATTGGTCACATATCAATGTTTCAAGCAAAATAAACTTATTTATCAAAAATTAATGATTCCAAAATTCAGAAAAGCTATAAATAAATAATAAATTTAGAATTGTTTAAATTGAGTTCAAAAATTAATGTACATATTTACTGAAGTTTATATTAAATATTGAGAAGTACTTCATTACAAACTAATTCAAGACGATCAACTTAATTGTCTTGTAATTATGTTATGACATGAAGGGAAATACATCTGTTTCTATTACAAATTGAGACTATATACTATATATATATATATATATATATATATATATATATATATATATATATATATATATAATATATAAAGTTATTTGCAAGTTTTAGTGCTTATAAATTATCATTATTCTTTCAGGCAAATAAACTTGTAAAAAACGTAATTAAACAGTTTAAATTTCCTCCTGTTTTAGAAATTTAACTGCAAATAACAAATATACCATTTAGGATTATTTATAAATTTATATAAAATTTGATATTTTTTCAATTAATAAAATATGACTTGTCTAAGAGTACTATTTAGATCTACACTTGTTCAAAATTTATTTTTATATTACCTCATTTTTTTCGACTTTTACTTTTCCACATTTAGACTTTCGTTGTACACGTTGTTACTACCTGAAAACTTCAGTAAAAAACTATGATGATTTCTTATATTTAAATTGTATATTGAAAATGGTTAGAGATGCATTTTTCCTCACTGAAACATTAATAATGTCCCAAATGTAACAGCTATGCACAGGTTAAAGTATATGAAACACTTTGTTTTAAAACGCATTCGATAGAGTTTTCACTCATCCTATTAAAATTCCTTGATATTGGAATTTTAGTGACTAGTAATGTGATAAATTATGATAAATATCTTTCAATAAAATGAGGTTTTTAGAAAGGTATAGTTGATTAATGATTGACTTTACCTTATGTAAACTGGATGTGAAACGTTAATTTAATTAAGTTTAATTTAATTGAATTAATTCGGGGATGGGAATCTCTAACAAAATATGCAAACGGAGTTCGTGTCTAATTGTAAGTTACAAAGACTCTGATATTGTCTAAACATTGCCAGAAGCAGAATGGGTTAACTTACTATTAACAAAATCTCCATGTACTAATGGACACGCTGTTTATTTAGCCGCTTTAACATTCAGTTTTCACTCTGATATTTAGATAGATATCATTTAACAGGCAGTGGAAATTGTGTGTGGTGGTTACTTATAAATATCATCCAAACAAATGGTTAATATTTATCACGCTGTGGTTTTCCGTCCATCAGTGGTCACGCTGATGATATTATTAAGATTTAATCCTAATAATAACTTGAAAATTATGTATCTAATTTATTATTATCATTATAAAACTATAAAGTAATAAAATCACTTAAAAGGTTGCTTTATTGTTAAAAATGTTAATTTAGGTGGCAGATATTGCAATCTAAGGATACCGTTTACATTGCGGACTTATAAACTCGTCCAGCTACTAAGAGGAGACTGCTTAGTTTTTAAAAGCAATTCAGTTCTCTCAGTTATCTTAGTCTGAATAAATAAATATCTCTCACACGGAAAATCAGGATTTACGGCAAGTAACAGGACACTGGCCAATAATTCAAAACCATGAACTAATATATTTGGTTCAACATGGTTTTCTAGATTTACTCCCAAGAAACAGGGACTGTAGAACACCTCCTCCAATTGAGAGGCTCTTTAGCACAAAACGTCAATGATAAGTATCTTTTTGAGTAAGAGTTTATCCTTGGACTATTTCATTTCGTAATATATATTCCAAAATTGACGTTATTTATCTTTAAGAAGGTATAAGCTACTCGTTCATTTGAAAACTCGAGATAAAATAAGTGTCTGAAAATCTACGCTATTTAAGAAATTAAAAATGGAAATTGTTCCTATAATTGCATTGAGTTTTTTATTAGGGTACATAACCTACATTGAATGTTATTATATATATATATATATATATATATATATATATATATATATATATATATATATATATATATACTAAAAAATCCATTAGTATATATATATATATATATATATATATATATATATCTTGCCGTATATCAAATACAGGTAAATAATTTTGCTAATATTGCAGTAAAGGTAATTTGATTATTTGATAGACCCTTGTCATTCAAACAGATACCGTCCACTTGTTAAACATTAAATCTTGTTGAAAAGAGCTCTGTATTTCGTATTCACCCTTTGTAATTTATCCTAATTTATGTATATATAATTTGATTATATCAATGAGGTAATATTTTAGCTATTAAATTGTTTGCTTTTTTTTTCTTTTTTTTTTAAAGACTCTCTTAAGTGTCGAATAGAGTCGATTAGTAAATTGGTAAAACTGTACTTCGTCGTAACAATTAATGAAAACATTACAAATAGGCCCAATTTTAAAACAATTTACCATTATAATACTTGTACAATATTTTTATATTGTGCAAATAAAAGTCTAGTTACCATTTCTTAAAAAAAAAACATAATGCCTAATAATTTATAAACAGGTCACATTTATTCCACAATTATCCATCAATGATTATCACTCACCCACCTTATAACAATAAATAATAAATAAACTTTACGAATGTATACACATCAATAATAAATATTCAATCATAACAAACACCATTCCTTAAATACACAAACGCCTAAGCCATAAATTTTACAACACCGATAAGAGAGAAAACTAACAATATTTCTAAGTCATATCCCGAAATACACCACACCAAATGTTCATTGTCAGTTTATACAACACTAATCACACTCAGCTCGATTATTTTACTTCTCTCCCTTTGTTCCTAACTAGTGCCATAAACAACCCAACATGGTTTATGTTCTGTGCATCCTTTCTCCTACGAATATTTAAATAATTGTCTTCCTCAGACAACGATGATCTCACGTTCATGCAATTAAATTT
Organism: Aphrophora alni; assembly: GCA_963513935.1. Lineage (NCBI taxonomy): Eukaryota > Metazoa > Arthropoda > Insecta > Hemiptera > Aphrophoridae > Aphrophora > Aphrophora alni. The sequence goes on from CAUPSG010000531.1 coordinate 30,692, forward strand.
AGAACTTTAATAAGTTTGTGAGAGTTAAATAATATTTGTTTGGTTGAAACATTACAACCGCATTGTCGATATTATTTTCTTCCCGTACCCTCATTTATCCCCTTATCCTTAAAACCCCATGCTAACGCTTCCCCCACTTTTTATCCGTCCCATATTTTGCCCAAACTCTAGTATCAAAATTAATTATAAAATTGAAAAATGTTGATTTTATACCCATTTAAAATGTAAAAATTTATATCACAAAATTCATAATCTATTTTTAATCTTTATTTTCTATGTTTTAATTTTACTTACAAGTTTTCAACATCCAGCTGTATTTCCATGAAAATTCTATAAAAACCCTAACAATAACTTAGCTAAAGAATAGTTGGTATTTAAGTTTTTATATATTTTTGAAATAAACCCCATATTGTACTCTTTGTTAAATTATACAACCACTACTCACTTTTAGCTAAATAATATATTAATACCCTCCATTGGTTGCTAACTAACCCATAAACAACACTACGTTATTTATTATTTATGCATCATTATTTACACTAATACAACTAAATTCCTACATCAAATATCGATGATCCCACATGCTTGCTTATAATTTTAAATCGTTTTTATAATATTTTGAGAGATAAATAACACTTGTTTGGCTAAATCTGACCTCCACGTTGAAGTCAATCTTTTATTTCCGTATCATAATTTAATCTCCTCTGCCTTAAAACTCACACTCACTAAGCTATTTCGCATCTTAAAAACCTTTCCATTCTTGGCTCGCTAAAAGCTCCAACCACACTTATAAAATTGTCCAATATCGTTTTCTTTCCCATACGAAAAGTCAAACTTTTTACCCATATTGATTAAAGTATTATAATTCTGGTTTTAATTTTTTATTGCCCACATCAATCCTTTTCCCTAAACATTTATTCTCCAATTTCACCAGACAACCCATCAAGGATTTTTTATCTCTTTTTGAAATTGAAAACAAAATTCCTACAAAGGTCCACATTTCATATTTTATATACCAATATAATAATAATAGCTTAACCCATAACTCCCTTCTCTTATCGTATAAATCAACTTGAACGTGAAGAATATCTAAATCCCAGTAACATTAAATGCTATTTAGCAATAATTCTTTTATGGGTTAAACAAACAAAAGTAAATAAATCTCGTCTAATTTAAAAACAATAATTCATTTTATGACTACACATAATCACATATTTTGCCTAATAGTTAGGTTTCATTATTAAAATATCTCATTTCTCCCAGTCTTCCTAAACTACAAATTTATCATATACAACAGATGGAAACAGTACCACTTTATATAATTTTCTACTTTCAAACACACCGAATGAATTTTACACACACATACACATACACACATGCACAACTTCTTCCTATGCAAAACATTAATTGGAAATTTATTGCCTGTGAATAAATAATTATTTAACTAAAGAATTTTTTTTTTGTTTTGCTTTTAATTGTCGTGAAATGTTTCCTATCATGTTATACTCCGCATTACTGTAAATAATAAACTAACTCCATTGTTCTCGAATAATTCGATAGCTTGTCATTCCTGAACAAACTATGTCAATGAACAAACTCGTCAGTCCTCGCTTTTTAGAATTAAAAACCCTTCTACTTAACACATTGAAGACTACAGCTAATTATAACCAATATATCTAGACTTTAAAAGGATAAAACACAAATTACACACATACTTTCAGAAATGCATATTTATACAATTTGCAAAATAATTGTTCATCCATCTGCATGAATTCTTCCAATCATAGTAACAAAGGAAATAAAAAGTCTCTTAAACCCAACGAAGTGTAAGAACTTATTCAAGTGTAAAACATGTTTTACTGTGTTTATTCATAATGAATTTGTCGTTGATTTTATGAATAGTTAGTTTTACTAATACAACTAGAACACTTTAATTTTAAACAAAGCAGCTATTTTATTTTAAGAAAAAACTGTGATATATTTTTCATTAGAAACACATATTTAATTATGTATCATACCGATTTGAACACTTATTTGTTTCTTTATTGATTTATAAGTTATGATTTTTTTTAAATTGCCTAGATAAAATAATTTCCCTCTTAAAGTCGTAAATATAGTTATATATACAACTTCATTCCAAAAAATGGTATTTAATAACAACCAAAGATTCAAATTAGATCTAGATTTAAGTTGACTGATTGAATAATGTCTGATATTCAAGACAAAAGCTCTGTCAAGCAAACTTGAATCCATTTTGTAGTTTCATTAGTTGTTCAAGTTGTGAACACAGTCTCCACACACATTCCTAATTACCCATGCAATGATTATAGAAAGTTAGCTTATCAAGAAAAATAATAATATAATCAAGATACTAGAAATTGAGCTTATTATAAGCAGTCAAGAGAGAATATCAACCTTGATAAATATTCTTTGTTTAAGTGGTTAAGTTATTCGTACAGAATATACGTTAAAGAAAAAAAATTAATTGAGTTTTTTCTGTTATTATGCTTGTAACACATACATAATACATTAGTGTTTGTTTATTCCTAATTATTACCTTATTTAAAAACGCCTTTACTTTAACAAAAAATGTAAGCTGTGTTTGTAACAGATAGAAAAATGAAACGCAATTAAAATTTTAGGAAACCTGCATAGATACTTTAACTTTTATCTCTTTTAACGAACAATAAGTAAATTAGTAACTTGTAAAAAATAATAATATTTTCAATAAATAACTATTAACTTTTGGTTCTAATTTAATGACATTTAATGTTTCAAGAAAGATAAACTTATTTATCAAAAATCACTATCAGCATGTTTTATCATTAAATGCTTTAAATAAATAATGAGATAGGAATTATTTTATTTAAGTTCATATTAGTACTAAGGCGAACAAGATTCCCAAATACAGGAAACTAAATAAACGTGATTAGTCAAATGTAAAAATAGCTGAATTCATTTTATAAATTCTACATCTGTGTTACTGTACTTGGTATAACTGTTTTATCCAGAATATATATGCAATACTGTATTTTTTGTGTATACTTATGTATATAAAAATAACTCATACAAAATATGAGTAAATATCCGCTAAAATATCAATAAAACCATTTAAAATCGCATAGGTTTTTTTGCACTGCAATTACTGAACGATAATTCAATATAAAGTTTTAACACAAATTAGGAATATTAGTTTTTTTCTTGGCAGAACATAAAGTATATTAAGTTCAACTAAAGAAATTATTACTGATAACAAGTGATTACAGTCTTTAAAGTCACACCCCCGTCAAATGGATACCTAGGTCTAGGTTTCGACTGTAAACTTTAATCAAGCAATGACACATCTATTCCAACCTTGGCATTTTGTATTATTATCGATATTTATTTTCATTTTGTTATTTAAATCTCAATACTACTCTCACTCAAGTGTGATTCTTCTTTCTATTTCTTTTTAATTCAATTTGTTATTATAAATTGAAATCTCCAATTGTTTTTAATATTGAAAGTTTTTTCTATTAATAATATTTTCATAAATTCTGTTTTTTTTTTCTAACTCAGTTATCATTTTTAATATTTCACGAAAGTAACAACGTTGTATGCAAGTCTTAATTGACTTACTTCTAATACTTTATACTAAAATACTTTTTAAATTAAAAATTTAATAAAATTTAAGAGATTTAATCTTTTTGATTATCTCCAATTAAATGTCTAACTACGGCAATTTTCTTTCCAACTCTTTCTTATTTTATGGATAAACTGTATTATATAAATATTTAAAAATTATTTACATTTTTACTTCTAGAACTTAGTTTAAAATGAAAGACTTTTTATTTATCATTAGATTTATTGATTAAAATCTAATAGAAAACTTTATTTTAAATATTTAACAATTCTTGAATGGAATGTATAGTAACTGTTTTAATTATAAAGCAATTGTAATAAGATTTTCTAATACAATTTTTACTTAAATGCACAAAAGTCACGTTTAATTGCGAAAAAATAAATATCAGGGAATGTTCTGAGAATTCAAGAAATCAATCTAAATATTCCCTTTTTCGACAAATTATTGTAAATATTTTCTTGAGTATTCATTGCTACACAAGAATACCACAAGGCACAGTTATTTTATAACATTATTATTTTTCAATTAAAATTATCATTTCCAAAATGTTATTAAATTTAACTTCATCAATGATTTAGTGATACTTTTTTTTTTAAGAACGCAAATTGCAAACCAATAATTTATTACAAAGCGTTTCAAATTACATTTGTAGAATGAAATTCACAATAACGACATTTTCTGAACAAACTCAATTATCTGTTCAATATTTAACCAAACGAATGGTTTCTACTTTTAACTAACACGATCGCCATGTTTAATTAAAATACTGCGTGTTCCGCCTATTGATTGGTTAAATTGGACAATGTTTTCAACTTACCACTGTTGCGAATAATAACATATTAAAATTGATATTTCAGGTGTATAATAAGGTGTATATAAAATATGATTATAAATCTTAAAATAAATTATTCATAATCATAATATCAATATTAATAGTTTGTAGACTGACCTTTGCTATACAAAACATGAATAGTCTTTTATGTGTATATTATTTAATTTACCAAAAATATACGTGTCTAGCAGTATTAGATAAACATGTGTTACTTATCAATCATCTGAATTTTTAGTGTCAATTAACAACAAATTATTAATTTTTTTTAAACATACCACATTAGTAGGTCTATAATTTATTTGAATTATAAGTGGAATAATTATTTTGTTAACACTAATATATGGAATTAAATATTCTAATACTTTTGGTACTATCTCAAAATAGGCTTATATATTATTTCACGTAACTCTTTCTGTGAATTTTCATATATTTACTCATTCATAAAACATTTAACGGAAATAAATCAAAACTTTATTTTAATTTATTTAGTTAATACAGTACTTTACATTACCATTACCTAAAAATATCATATCTGGTAAAATTACACATATTCATAGTCTCTAAACACCTAATTTATTTATAAATAATATTGAATGTAATTCATTGCATAATTCATAACATTTCACTCAAAAATGATCTAAAACTGACTTTCTTCAAGAAGCCCTACGGATTAAGTGGTGTTTGTTCAAATATTAGGAGGACAGGAGTTTAAATATTTAGCACAAGTCCTTATGACAAACAAAACACAAAGCTTTGAGAGGTTATTATAATGAGCAAAGTGTTTGTTAGTCTGACAACACATCTCTCAATCAGTTTGCTAGTAATTAGTGTTAATTTATATAAAATTTTCACCCCTCATCATAAGCTAATATATGTTTAACCATTTAATCAAATAAATATTTTAAAATAATTAAAGGTTGTATTTTGTTTAAGTTTTACATTATTAACAAATATCAAACAGTTACGATAAGTGTGAATACATAACTCTTTAACAGTGAGGAGAAAGAAAAAAAAATTGTTAATGTAAAATGAAATTAACATAACATGTGTAAAAATAAATATGTTTCGAATGAAATAGCAATAGATAGTGTCTGTTTATTTGAAACAGTTAACGGGTATTCTTATGAGAGAGAACTAGGTGTAGAGATCTGATCATGTAAATAACACCATTCTAAGAGAATTCATTACGAGTGATTGTAGTTAATGAATACATTTACTTATTTCTTTTATTTTGGTTCCTTGGCTCTAGACTAAAGTGTTTGTTTTCTTGTCTTTTTATTTTTTCTTACTGTGCACTTAACCTTTAAAACGAAATTTATCTGAGATGGTTAACATGTAGTCCTAACGTTGTAGAAGCTTGATACATTTACACGAAGAACTTTATTTGTTACAATTAGTGGCTAGATTGATTTACTTTCAAGCAATTAAGAGAAATCCCATTCCAGAAGTTGCGAAAGTATAAATGGTTTGGAGGCTGTGCGATAGATATATTCTCGAGATAACTTCAAACCCTGAAGTTTAACGTTGATAAAAAATAATTAATCTTTTCTTCAATAAAAAAAAAAAAAACAGACCTAATAATCTCTAGTCATTGTCAAAGTAAAGCTATATTTAGAGTAAATAAAAATGCAAAAACAAATAATTCATTTTCTCAATATTTTAGTTATTGGATTGTTTTTACGGCGTAAATTGCCAGTTGTTGTTAGAAATATAAAACAATTAATACTAAGTATCTATATAAATAAAATAATTATAATATACGTATATAAACAATTAAAATACTATGGAAGGTCACTACTATGTTTTATTTGTTCTCTTTCTCCAGCGAAATGTATTAAAACCAATTATTTATTATAAAAATTAATTTAACAGTTAATAACAATTTAAGATACTTCTCACTATTTCACCACCCTATATATAATGTAACACATTATAGTAGGATCTATAAATAACATTTTCCGATCTCATGTTAAATTTGACTACATATTAGTAGAAATAAAGCAAAATATTTGTATCTCAAATTTGCAAACGTCCTTTTTCTTGATGTATCAATTTTAATAAATATTTATGGTAAATAAAATAGGGAAAATTATATTTTAATTCCATTGTGGTGGCCCACAGATTCGTGATAATTAAATTAATTTCAATACAAATAATATAGTTCAACTAATCATTTTTATTCTGATATCTCTTACCTCTTATCTTCCTCAGTTTCCAGTGATAAATAAGGTAATAAAAACTTAATAATTAACATATAAACTTTATTTGAGTGAATGTGATTATTGTGTTCTTATAACGCTGTTTTATTGTATTAGTACGAAATTTATATATTTATAATAATTAGAAACGAAAAAAAGTTATGTGTTGGACTAACAAACACTTTGCTCAATATGACTTGGTGATAGTAATTAATTAATGTTCCTATATAGATTGCGTTATCAAGGTTACATTAAATTTTACATTTTTAATTTTGAACTTCAGTTTCCATATTATTATATTATAAATTTATAAATGAAACTTCTCCTAAGGGAATTATCCTTAGGTTTTGTTCAATAATTTGTATATTTCACTTAGCATTTAACGAATTCGGTATAGCCATTTGTGAGATATTGCATTTTTTAAATTCTCATGGCGATTTTTTAAAATTTTAAACCTAACTCTGGAACCGAATTTTTTTATAGATTGTTTGGTTCGGTTTTTGAGCCCTAGAGCTAAAATTGAGTAACACGTGTTCAAAATCTATAGATTTGAAGATATGATTTATTTTATTTTATTTTTTTTATTATTATAATAGTTACCACCAATTGTGTAGCAAGTTATGTTAGTATTAGCTATAATTTGTAACGACACATTTTACAGACTATTTGTAACAGATGGAAAAAAACTGCAATAAAAAGAGATTTTTTTTTCCAGTGTGATTTAAATATTATTGTATCTTAATTAATCGTTATATTTAGGATTAGTTTTATATGATAACAAGTTTTTTGTTATATTAATGTTTGGTAACAAATCATAATTTGGGAGGAATGAAGAAAAACAAAATTATACAGCTCCCCGTAAGTAATATAATATAGAACTTGTGTATTAATTTTGTATTATTATTAATTTTTCAAACTGG
>CAUPSG010000533.1:0-39529 GCA_963513935.1 Aphrophora alni
AATAATAGTTTTGTGATATTTTAATAAAGTGACTGTTGAAGTTAATTATTAATAGTGAAGTTATCTGAAAATATAAAAATTATATTCTTTTGAACTTGAAGAGTTCCCCTAAGTATTTATTTATTAATTTGCAAGACTTAAGGGCGCCAGGTAGCATTAGCTTACCAATTTTGAAAAAAAAAGAAGTTATTTATTGTTATTAAAATTCTCAGGGGTGAGTCCTTTTATCAGTGTACTTCACAGTGATTTTGGTTTCTGAAATGAAAACACTTGTAGCTGAAATATTAACATGGATTTATTAAAAAAAAACAAAGAATGAGCACATATATATGATCATGATACATTTCATACCACTTATATTTAAAATCTATATGCTTTTTTAAATCTTTCAATATATTTTGCCTTGAAGAGGCTTAAATTCTTTCTTGAAACTTTATATTAATAGTTGCAACTCAAAACAAAAATATTTCTTTATAGTGAGCGTTTTATGTTCTCACATAACTAAGATTGATTATGTTAAAATGAAATTAAACATTCTAAATTTACAAATTATTACACAAAAATTATTCATTAAGACTATATAAAAAAGGTTCATAGAAAAAGTTCTTTTATATAAAAATGTCTATGATTCTATGTTACCGGAAAACCGATCCTGCAGATTGAACATGTGCTCGTACTGGAATTCGTTCATTTGTGTTGTAATCACCTTGTAGATTGGATTTGTATAATCGATGCTCAATTGTCCTTTCACGTACATAATGTTGCACAATAAATATATCACTTTATTCAAAAGATGTTGTCCAATATCTCATCAATTTCTGCATACGTCCTACCACGTTTACGAATGTCTCTAGTCCCATTAAATTATTTCTATCAATGTTTTTTTAAAACTTTCTTTAGACAAAATGTTTCTCACTGACTCTAAATTCATAGTTGGACTCTGTATTAATAATATCTATTACATTTTAGAAAAGTTTCTCTCGATCAAATTATGTCTGATTACTTCAGAAATACAACCTGTCTATCCAACTGCTGGACTTAGACTAACTTGAAACCACGAGATCTCTCACTTCCCAAAGTGTTCCTTCCGGTCACATTTTCACTGCCATAGTTATTTTATATATATCACCGCATAAAATCAAAATTCACATATAAAGAAATTAAGCATTCGCAAATGTTTATGTTGTACTAATACTAAACATGTTTATTTATTTTTAGCCTTGAAAATCTATTTTTTCTTTATAAATGAGTTTACTAGTTTTAAATTATTATTTGAATCTTTTATCTCTATGGTTTAACCGCGTCTTTTAAATAAGTTAATATTAAGATCTGACTTTTCACACTGTTACAAAACCCCACAAAGATTTGTATTATAATACAAGTATTGTAACACAAATCTTTCTATATATATAAATTTCAAATCGAGAAAAAAAAAATATAATTTTTCAATAGATTTTCAAAACTTTTCATTTCAGAAGCTAAGGACTTCATAAAAAAAAATAAGTATCTCTAGTATACTTAATTTAAGAAAGATTCTCTTTTGATATAAAAAACTAAAAAATCTATTTACTAAAAATCCTACTTTACTATCTTAATTATTGTTTGCGTTATCATAACTCATCAAAAATAACTATAACTCCATTAGCGCTAATCCTTATCTCTATTTATACAATAAAACCCATCATCAGTTTCCTTTTCAACAGCCGTTGACTGAAACTTTCCCATCAACATTTTTTTGTTGACCGGATCCTGTCACTCAAAAGCTTATCTTCCAGACAGCCGTCTGTATATTTTCCTGCCATCTAGCATTTCCTTTCCCACACTTTACTCTTTGCCAAGACGAAATTTCTACATCCTTTATAAAAATCTACATCTATCTCACACTATTCATCTGAATTATTTTTTCAACTTAACACAATTAAAATTTAAAACTTCTCATTATCATTTAACATCATTACAAAATTGTTTATTTATTACTCAAAATTACTTCAATTTACTTTAAAACTTTTCAATTATGACTTTACATTATTATTTACTTTAACTCAATTTCTCTATTACTCTTGGTTTTGCTGGGATTACATCTTAACTACTGATTTTACAATTACTAAAAAACTCCTCTCTTATTCAAAATTCAAAAATTATTACATCATTATGAAAAAAATCACTTACTAACTCATCTTTTTATTTCAAAATTACCTCTTTACAATTGTATTATCCTTTCAGTACTATATCTTAAAATTATTTCCATCTTAAATCTTTCATGTTTTAATAATTAAAGTTGCATTTGTCCCTAAAAAACTCCTCATTAAAAACTTCTCATTATTTACTTATATGGTCCCGTGGGTTACCCATATATACTTGTATAAATAATCTCCTTATTTCAACGTAGCTTCCTTTAAAAATCATAATAATCGTCGTTTATTCGCAGAACTCCTTAAATCTCCCATTATTTCATTAAAATCGCCGTATTCCTTCTGTATATCATCTTAGTACTCAAAAAACCTCTTAAAACTTAAAAATTAACCATCAATGCAACTTAACTATTCTTCTTATAAAAGTTTCGTAATAAAATCTTCCCAATACCTCTATATTATTATGTAAAATATTTATATATTTAGATACCAATTCACACTGAGGTAGTTATCTTGCAAAAAACCCTACGTTCAGGTGCCAATGCAATAAAAGATAACCTATAATAGTAAATTTTATTATTGAATCTTAAATTGTAATTGCTTCACTTTGTAGTGACAACATAAAATGTTTATAAAGAGGTAATAGATGAATTTGAGGTTAAAACAATTAAAATAAATTTTGTCAAAATATTGTGATAAATTGAAAATTAGTGCTTATCAAATACAATCAACATATGAAGTAATTTGGAAAATGATATTGATTCAATTAAAAAAATATATATATATATGATACTTCAAATCATACAATTCATGGGTAACCTTAAGTGTTAAGTTACAATAAATAGAAATAAAAAATAAAAAAAACTAAGTTAACTTTGATAAATAACCAATGAATTTGAACTACAATAGTCTCAATTAAATATTTGGCTGATAATGACTTTGTACTGAGCCAATTTAATTGTTATAAATAAAACAATAGAGTTCAAGTTAACAATTTATAACACATTTATTTATTTATTTATTTTTTCTATCAAACTCAATTATTAAGATAAAACAAATTGTGATAAATTGTAAGTTCTATTCAATACATAGGTTTATGCAATGTTTTGTAAATCCATTGTTAAAAGTCTATCCCTCTCACTGATTGTTCACTAGGTAGGCTATATTGATTGAGATTTACATATAAATGGACAATTCAATTAGTAACCAATTATTAATTATATCTACAAGATAGTTATTAATTCTAGTCACAATTAGTAATTAATTCTAATATTATGAAATAAGTTTGGTATTTTGTTAAATTTTGATTTAATCTCGGGAATGGGTTGTTCGCTGACCTCACCACTTTTTGGTTAGAATATTGGTAATTATATTATATTTAGATTTATACATAGATAATATTACTTAATTATAAATGATAACAATAGTTTATGAACACTTTGAATGGTTTTAGCAGAGTTAATTATGTTTAGGTTCAAAATCAAAAGTTTGCAAAATTAATTTTGGTAATCCAATTTTAGCCTTTAAAATTTGTAAAATATACCCTGGATGGGTCTCACCAGTATTTAGATATCGTGTCCAGGTTATGATGATGAATTTTGGCCAATTCTAGAGTCCTGGATGATTGTAGATATGTTTCAAATGGATTCTCTTCACATTATGAGACTGTTCTATCTGGAAGCTGGATGTCGACTCACCGAAAGCCCGAATGTGATCATTCAAGCTTATCAGAAATTGATGATATGTCTTCGCCATATAATCTAACATTCTATTTATTCTGCTACATTCAGCCGACATCGCTTTAGATCCATTAAAACATCGAAGTATAAGAAGGAAAAGAGGAGTGTAATCTAAGTTGTCATAATCAATCACCTCAGGAATTTGCTGTATTCGAGTTAAGTCCGCATACGCGGGTAAAAACGCTACACCTTCATACAGAGGATTATTTATCGCAATATTTCCCAGACACTGATGGTTGATCCAACCAGCTCCGCCATTTGGAACCGAAGCCAGTTCCGCCCAATTACCGGCGTTCGCACTGCCCGTAACAGTGAGCGGCAGAGAATAGTTTTCACAAGAAAAACCAAAATTTCGCAACATTTCACCAATAACAGCATCAGTATTTCTGACGCTATCATAACTTATGTTTCGAAAGAAAGGACTAGTCGAAAACAGTAACTTGCTAAATATTCCATATACACCCTGAAGAGTCTTATTCTGTAGATGCGAGTACTCAATAACTACCTGCACTTGCTGAGGAAAAATTAAAGCCATCATAATACGACGAAAGTCGGCAATATTCGATGAAGTCGGGCTATTCGAAATTAATACTGACAACGGTTCAGATCTATTAGTATTAAGATTCATCGTTGAACTCAATTGTGTCGCATTGACATCTGATAGAGTGCAATTAGGGAAACTAAAAACTGAAGTGTATGAGACCATAACCGCGTTGATACGTGGGAGTCTCGACAACAATAAGGGTAAGTTGCGTGGATGAGCCACTCGTGACCATCGTACATTACTATCGCCATAGATGGTACGCTGTCCACCCGCCAAAGCCGTCTGCTTACGAAATGCAAACTGACCAATCCATTCACGCAATTCAATAGCATCTTGATCAAGAAAATTTTGTGTAGCAATATGAAATTCATGTAGAGCTGGGTGTAAAGACATATTCAGGAAGCTAAACATTCTCTCAGCGGTCGGAATCTCACTAAAATTGGCACGATTATCCAAAACATAACTCTGTTTTAGTCAAGGTGTTCAGGGAATTTAAAGTATCAGGAAAACCTAAATGAGTCGGATCAACTATATTCATATTTCCCATCTGAATTTTGTCATGTATACAAAAGCGTCTATAAAATTCTTTCGTTGTACCTTCTACTATATGATGCAGGGCAGTAAGGAAACTAGGAATATCGGGAAAAACCCCACCATTCGCCTCCGTCATTCTCTGTTCGTATCGGAACAAACACCACTCGCGCCTCGGATCCACTATGAAAGACATCTGTGGTTTAACAGTTGTCAACATAGCTGGGTTCTCGGTCTGCATTTTCTCAACCTCGATGAAATCTATCGTTGTATCTGATTCAATTTGTCCTCCTATTGACATAACTACAGATATAGCATCCAAAATATTCTTTAACGTTAAACCAACTCCGATATCCACCTTCGTATCAAACGGTCCAGGACCGGTAACTCCGGTGGCAGCATCTATCGTGTTCTGGTCTCCTGCTGATATTACTGAAGAACTCTTAACACTCAACATATTATCATTGTCTTTATCTTTCTTCGTATCAATCTTTACTCCTTCTTTAACATCATGTTTTTCTTTTTCTTTTTCTTTTTCAACATTTCTTTCTTTTTCTTTCTCTTTCTCTATCTTTTCTTCTTTCGCATCACTTGTCTTAACTTCTTCTTCACCCCGCCTCTCTTCTTGCGGTTTGTCGACATCTTTACTTTCTTTTTCGCTGACAGCGTCTTTCGATTGCTTTGATCGCGACTTCGTTTTAGTGTTCTTTTTGTCCATCTTCACTAAAAAGTGCCGGAATTACCAATTCACAATATTCAAACAAGCGATAACAAAAAGTACATCAAGAAAACAGGATATTCTTTTTCGTGGATTTTATAACTTTGTTTCAACTGGTTGTAAGGCGCGTGATAAGAATACGATGGCGCGTTTTTCTCCTTGTTGGTTAATTTGATATAGGTGTCCTCCTATTGCAAAATCTGATGCGTCGGTTTGTAAATAGAATGGTTGTTTTGGATCAGGATGATGTAAAATTTGTGTGCGTAAAAAGAGTTGCTTAATTTTTTGAAAAGTTTCTGCATCTGTTGAAGTCCAATGAAATTTATGTTTTTTAGAAGTTAGCCGAAGTAATGGTTGTATGTTTTCAGAAAATTTATAAATAAATTTATTGTAATAGTTGATGCATCCTAGGAATGATTTTAGTTGTTTCCTGGATTTTGGCGTAGGAAAGTTTAAAATAGGTTCAATCTTACTTTCGTCCATTTGCAATCCGGTTGAGGTCATTGTATATCCCAAGAATGGTACGGATGTTCTGCAGAAAAGTGATTTAGTAAATTTAATTGTCATGTTAGCTTCGTATATTTTTTGGAAAATTTGTGAAAGATGTGATAAGTGACTTAGAAAATCTGGCGATATTACACATATATCGTCGACATAAATAAGTGTGAAATCTTCTATTTTTTATTATGTATGTAGCCCAACTGGATTGTAAATAATTAATAACTATTAATTACCTTATTTAGAGGTGATGAGGTCGAACAATCCTTATGTAGATATGATTACTATATCTTCTTCATATGACGCGTTTCGACTATTATTCAGTCATTATCAAATAAATATACAAAAACAAACTCATAGACAACGCAAAACACACGTTCAAGATTTTCACATTTAAAATCACTTTACACAATTTAAAAAACTTTATACATGTGCACACGGATGACGCGCGTTGCCGGTGACCGTTCTCGATAACGTTCGATCGTCAATTGAATTAATAGGTAGTCACGCGATAAGGGTCTCCGTTGTTGAGAAGGGGTACACAGTTCTATACGTCATGAACCGCAATTATTGTTCTTAACACTATCGATTAGGTCAAAAATGGTGTGAGAATGAAACTGTAGTTTATTATTGAGTAAGTGGTCAGGGTTGTTTTTTTGCATTTTATAAATATTGAACTCCTCTAACGTGTTCATTAACGGACCTTTATTGCAGTGGTGTAGTATTCTTAGATTAGTGTTAATGTCCGTGTAATTATGATTAGTATCTATTAAATGTTCAGTGAATTTGGAGTCAATTTTTTTGGTGGTGGGTCTTTTGGAAGAAGGAATGTGTTCTTTAAAACGGGTTTTAAACGTGCGTCCGGTTTGGCCTATGTATTTTTTCGGACAATCGTTGCACGATAGCTGGTAAACCCCGCTGCTGTTGAACTGGTCTGGGTCTCTTGTTTTTTTTCGGTTTTAAAATGTTTTCTAAATTGTTGGAAGTCCTGTATGCTATGTGGTAACCTTGTTTTCGAAAAATGTTATTTGCAATATGTTCAACGGCTTTGTTGAAGTCTACAGCAATGTATTTTGGTTTTGGGTGATTGGCTTTTATAGTTTTCCTTCTTTTTAGTTGTTTCTTTATTATTTTATCCACTATTGAGGTGTTGTAGTGGTTAGAAGCAGCTATATGTTTTATGGTGTTGATCTCCTGCTTGAAGTCTTCTGCATTCATGGGAATGTTCAGTAGTCTGTTCACAAAACTGTTGTACGCTGCAAATTTATGTGATATGGGGTGGTTAGAAGAGGCGTGAATGGTGTGGCTAGTCTGTGTGGGCTTTCTATATATTTTAAACGTGTGTTTTCGTTCTGACTTAGTGATGGAGATATCTAAGAAGTTCAGTCTCTGTTCACATTCTATTTCACTGGTGAATTCTAGGTTGGGGTGAATTTTGTTGAGATAGTTCAATAAAAGACCGGTTTGTCGTGTATTGCCGTTGTACAAGCAAATGATATCATCCACATATCTGAAATAATAAATTATCTTGTTGTGGTGCTTGTTGATGTCATTCATGATGTAGGTGGTTTCAACATGATTTAGAAAAATCTCGGCCATAATGCTAGACAGCGGTGAACCCATAGCTAAACCTTGATTTTGGATATAGAATTTTTCATTGAATGCGAAATAGTTCTGTGCTAGGCAAACGTTCAGTAGGTTGATTAATTCGTTTATCGATTCATTTTTTAACTTCTTATTTAGGCGTAAATTGTTCTCCAGTATTGACACTGTTTCACTCACTGGAACATTGGTGTATAAATTCACAATGTCGAACGAAACTAACGTAGATCTATCTGGGATGATGACTTTGTTTATTTTGTTGATTAGGTCCAAGTTATTCTTAACGCTAAATGTACCGTCAAAGGTGACATATCTTCTTATTATTTTGTCCAAAGTTCTTGATATTCTGTAAGACGGTGCATGCATAAAATTCACGAGAGGTCTTATGGGGTAACCTAATTTATGTATTTTAGGTAAACCTTTGAGGTGTGGAATGGCGGGTTTGATCATTTTGGCAAATCTCTTCTGTGGTTCTGACAATAGGTGGCTACTCTTATTAATTTCTGATTTAATATTATTGTTAAATGTTTTTGTGGGATCCTTACTTATTTCATCGATTTTATTGCTATTTATAAAATGTAATGTTTTGTTAACGTAATCGTCATTGTACATGACTACTAGAGCGTTTCCTTTGTCAGCTTTTGTGACTATAGCATTGTTTTCCGTTAGTTTAATCTGAATATTCTTAGCAGAAAAATTATCTTGTTTAAAAGTAGGTTTAGTATAATATGGTTTATTCAAAACATTCACGCCTCTTCTAACCACCCCATATCACATAAATTTGCAGCGTACAACAGTTTTGTGAACAGACTACTGAACATTCCCATGAATGCAGAAGACTTCAAGCAGGAGATCAACACCATAAAACATATAGCTGCTTCTAACCACTACAACACCTCAATAGTGGATAAAATAATAAAGAAACAACTAAAAAGAAGGAAAACTATAAAAGCCAATCACCCAAAACCAAAATACATTGCTGTAGACTTCAACAAAGCCGTTGAACATATTGCAAATAACATTTTTCGAAAACAAGGTTACCACATAGCATACAGGACTTCCAACAATTTAGAAAACATTTTAAAACCGAAAAAAAACAAGAGACCCAGACCAGTTCAACAGCAGCGGGGTTTACCAGCTATCGTGCAACGATTGTCCGAAAAAATACATAGGCCAAACCGGACGCACGTTTAAAACCCGTTTTAAAGAACACATTCCTTCTTCCAAAAGACCCACCACCAAAAAAATTGACTCCAAATTCACTGAACATTTAATAGATACTAATCATAATTACACGGACATTAACACTAATCTAAGAATACTACACCACTGCAATAAAGGTCCGTTAATGAACACGTTAGAGGAGTTCAATATTTATAAAATGCAAAAAAACAACCCTGACCACTTACTCAATAATAAACTACAGTTTCATTCTCACACCATTTTTGACCTAATCGATAGTGTTAAGAACAATAATTGCGGTTCATGACGTATAGAACTGTGTACCCCTTCTCAACAACGGAGACCCTTATCGCGTGACTACCTATTAATTCAATTGACGATCGAACGTTATCGAGAACGGTCACCGGCAACGCGCGTCATCCGTGTGCACATGTATAAAGTTTTTTAAATTGTGTAAAGTGATTTTAAATGTGAAAATCTTGAACGTGTGTTTTGCGTTGTCTATGAGTTTGTTTTTGTATATTTATTTGATAATGACTGAATAATAGTCGAAACGCGTCATATGAAGAAGATATAGTAATCATATCTACATAAGGATTGTTCGACCTCATCACCTCTAAATAAGGTAATTAATAGTTATTAATTATTTACAATCCAGTTGGGCTACATACATAATAAAAATGGAATATACAGCAAGTCAAGCTAATCTAGCCTACAAATACAAGAATAATAAATTGAGACTGCACAGAATCATTCAAAACATAAGATTTAACAAAGTGTGTCAACACAATAATATTGTACCTAAGTACATTAACGTCATAATTAGAAGTCAATCTAAATCCGCGCAATACACTAAAACCATGGCCGAGAAGAAATGGTTATCGAGGGAAATCAAATGGTTATATGGCGAGAAGGAACGAACTAATCAAGTCCTATACAAAACTCATTTGGAGTTAGCTAGCATTTTACATTATGTGGAGTTACAAGATTTACTTTTAAACATTGACAATTTAACATTACCATACATGCTCCATAAAAAGAACATAATCGATAAGAAACTGAACTATCTTTTGGATCGCAAACAACAACAATCGGACAAGTACAAATCAAACCATGTCTTCCACCCACGCATCGTTAATTGTACAAACATCATATTCAACGATAAGGAAACGGCCTTATTAAATAAAGGTTTAAAACATAATATAGGCCCAGTGAAAGATAACCGTAAACAAGATCTCATTAGACTTGAGGCCGCTATTCAATGTTTACCTTTAGATAAGCAGAACGTCACACGATGTTTAATTAGTGACAAAGTACAATCCACAGTTTTGAATAAACCATATTATACTAAACCTACTTTTAAACAAGATAATTTTTCTGCTAAGAATATTCAGATTAAACTAACGGAAAACAATGCTATAGTCACAAAAGCTGACAAAGGAAACGCTCTAGTAGTCATGTACAATGACGATTACGTTAACAAAACATTACATTTTATAAATAGCAATAAAATCGATGAAATAAGTAAGGATCCCACAAAAACATTTAACAATAATATTAAATCAGAAATTAATAAGAGTAGCCACCTATTGTCAGAACCACAGAAGAGATTTGCCAAAATGATCAAACCCGCCATTCCACACCTCAAAGGTTTACCTAAAATACATAAATTAGGTTACCCCATAAGACCTCTCGTGAATTTTATGCATGCACCGTCTTACAGAATATCAAGAACTTTGGACAAAATAATAAGAAGATATGTCACCTTTGACGGTACATTTAGCGTTAAGAATAACTTGGACCTAATCAACAAAATAAACAAAGTCATCATCCCAGATAGATCTACGTTAGTTTCGTTCGACATTGTGAATTTATACACCAATGTTCCAGTGAGTGAAACAGTGTCAATACTGGAGAACAATTTACGCCTAAATAAGAAGTTAAAAAATGAATCGATAAACGAATTAATCAACCTACTGAACGTTTGCCTAGCACAGAACTATTTCGCATTCAATGAAAAATTCTATATCCAAAATCAAGGTTTAGCTATGGGTTCACCGCTGTCTAGCATTATGGCCGAGATTTTTCTAAATCATGTTGAAACCACCTACATCATGAATGACATCAACAAGCACCACAACAAGATAATTTATTATTTCAGATATGTGGATGATATCATTTGCTTGTACAACGGCAATACACGACAAACCGGTCTTTTATTGAACTATCTCAACAAAATTCACCCCAACCTAGAATTCACCAGTGAAATAGAATGTGAACAGAGACTGAACTTCTTAGATATCTCCATCACTAAGTCAGAACGAAAACACACGTTTAAAATATATAGAAAGCCCACACAGACTAGCCACACCATTCACGCCTCTTCTAACCACCCCATATCACATAAATTTGCAGCGTACAACAGTTTTGTGAACAGACTACTGAACATTCCCATGAATGCAGAAGACTTCAAGCAGGAGATCAACACCATAAAACATATAGCTGCTTCTAACCACTACAACACCTCAATAGTGGATAAAATAATAAAGAAACAACTAAAAAGAAGGAAAACTATAAAAGCCAATCACCCAAAACCAAAATACATTGCTGTAGACTTCAACAAAGCCGTTGAACATATTGCAAATAACATTTTTCGAAAACAAGGTTACCACATAGCATACAGGACTTCCAACAATTTAGAAAACATTTTAAAACCGAAAAAAAACAAGAGACCCAGACCAGTTCAACAGCAGCGGGGTTTACCAGCTATCGTGCAACGATTGTCCGAAAAAATACATAGGCCAAACCGGACGCACGTTTAAAACCCGTTTTAAAGAACACATTCCTTCTTCCAAAAGACCCACCACCAAAAAAATTGACTCCAAATTCACTGAACATTTAATAGATACTAATCATAATTACACGGACATTAACACTAATCTAAGAATACTACACCACTGCAATAAAGGTCCGTTAATGAACACGTTAGAGGAGTTCAATATTTATAAAATGCAAAAAAACAACCCTGACCACTTACTCAATAATAAACTACAGTTTCATTCTCACACCATTTTTGACCTAATCGATAGTGTTAAGAACAATAATTGCGGTTCATGACGTATAGAACTGTGTACCCCTTCTCAACAACGGAGACCCTTATCGCGTGACTACCTATTAATTCAATTGACGATCGAACGTTATCGAGAACGGTCACCGGCAACGCGCGTCATCCGTGTGCACATGTATAAAGTTTTTTAAATTGTGTAAAGTGATTTTAAATGTGAAAATCTTGAACGTGTGTTTTGCGTTGTCTATGAGTTTGTTTTTGTATATTTATTTGATAATGACTGAATAATAGTCGAAACGCGTCATATGAAGAAGATATAGTAATCATATCTACATAAGGATTGTTCGACCTCATCACCTCTAAATAAGGTAATTAATAGTTATTAATGAAATCTTCTACTTGATTTCCGAATACATGGTCCAGTGCTCTCACTAAAGCTGCCTGCGATGTAGATGCACCGAAAGGTGTGACTGTATATTGATATGTTTTTCCTCTGAATTGAAATGCTGTATATTTTCTGGATTCAGGTGATAATGGTATTTGCCAATATGATGAAGTTAAATCTATTGTGCTGAGCCATTTACAATTTCGACCCTTAATTAATAATTCGTTTATTCCTCTATTCTGCTCATAATCTGGTATTGTTATTTCATTGATTTTTCTTGCGTCGAGGCATAATCTAATTTCCTGATTCTTCTTGATGATGGGAACTATGGAATTTATAAAACAACTGCGTGATGGTTCGATGACTTGTATATGCAACATTCGTTCAATTTCTTTGGAAACAGCTTCTTGATGTGTTAAAGGTACGGGGTATGTACATCCTTTAAATATTTTGTCTTGAAACACTTCTATTTGATGAGTATATTTATTACATTGGCGCCGCAACGATAGGGCCTCACCACAACCCAAAAACCTCACCACAGAGAAACAACCTCTTTAATCAAATAATTGATACAAAATTAACCTGCAAAATTTTAACCCAATTTGCATAAATTTTGTTTATGTATTTGTCCACGGTATAACCGAACCATTTTAATATTATACCGGTGATAAAAAACTTTAAAAAAAACTTAAAAAAAAAAAAAAAAAAAAAAAAATGGATAAAGATAATCGATACAATTTAAGACAAAATCCAGAACCGTCAAGGAAAATGAAGGAGTCGGTAGGCCAAAACATCACATCCAGGCGTAGTGATGTCAACGTCAAATCACTACCAAGAGACGACGACATGGACCTAAGTGAAACTTTCATGGCGGTCGAAGCAGGGGAAGCCACACATACCAGTATGGACGACAGCATGGGAAAGGAGGATACCAACGGACCAGCTCCAGGGACCAGCACCATGGTTGATACAAATAGTAAGAGGGCTGAGGAGACCAGTGCAGACCAACCACCACCATGGCTAACAGCGATTTTCGCCAAGCTGGAAGGTATGGAACAGGGAATGCAGCAGCAGCAAAGTGATCTTCGGAAGCAGTTAGATGGACAACGGGAGGAGCTACAGAAAGTCCAGAAGCTCCAGCACGAGCAGAAGCTTCAAGTGGATCGCCTAGAGGAAGGGATCAACAAGAAAATAGAGGAACAATGCCATGCCATTCGGACTGAGCTGAGGGAGGAGTTCACAACCCAACACCAGGAACTACGAAACGGATGCATTGCCAACAATCTCAAGTTCCAGGAAACGCTGAAAAGCACGGTACTTCAGCAAACAGAAGAAATACGGGACCAGATGGAGGCACAACAACAACTAACGCTGGAAGAAGGAAAAAACTATACAAATCAGGAGTGTGACATCCTCAGGGTCAACATCTCAACCCTGCAGGAAGAAATGAAGACTACCGGAGACGAAACCAACAGGAATCTTGGACAAGTTCAAGGACGCTTAACAGAGCATGGAGTCAAGATCAGGAATTTAGAAAAGGACATCCTGAATAACAAACAAATATACCAGCCAAACGTTTACGTCACCTGTAGCGGATCAGCAGGAAGTGGAGGCGATCTGACCATACCTAAGTTTCATGGGAGAGAACACAATCCCATGGAGCAGCTGAAGAGGATCCAACGATACTATGAGCGGAGGAGGAACCAGGACCACTTGGGAGATGAGGTGGAAAAACTGTTGGACATCTTGGACAGTTGCCTCGATTCTCATGCAGCGAGATGGCTTTCATTGGTGAAACAGGACATCAAGACCTGGGACGACTTCCAGGAATACTTCGAGAGGAAATATTGGAACAGGGAAGTGCAACGAGGTATAAAACAGAGGATGGAAGTTGAAAAATATCGTTCGCAAGGAAAACTAACAAGATCGGAATATTTCACCGAGCGAGTTATCACTCTCAGGACCATGCAACCACCCATTCCGGAAGATGAGATCGTCACTTGTCTGACTGACCACTTTGAAGAAATCATCCAAGATGCTAAACGTGTGCAGAACATCACCACCATCAGTGATTTTGAAGCATTGCTACATCGAGAGGACATAAAGGATTCTAACCATAAATCACGCCATCTTCACAAACCACAGACCTCAAACCATCCTCCGATCACACGATTTCATCAAGACCGAAGACCAGCACCAACATATCACAATAATCGGCCACCGCAATGTCATCAAAACTTCAGAAACCATCAACCAAACTTCCAATATCAACCTAGATCTCCGCCAGGACCACTACCTGCAGGAAGAACATTCGACGGAACATATCCGGCCAGGAACCAAAGTTACCAACAGACACCACGACAACCGGAACACGAGTACCAAAACAGAAATAATCCACATTTCAAAAGAGAGGAGCGACAATATAATAGGAATTATCACGACTCCAGGAAAACGCAGACATATCCGACTTTGGAACAAATTAAAGTATGTCACATAGTAGCCGAAAATATGAGAACGCCTAGTCGGACAGAGGAAGCCCGAACCAGCAAGGACTCATCCTCGGAAAACTGTTAAGCACGGGAGATACTAACGGCCGGGAATTTATAAAACAACGCAGCGTCAACCACTACGTGACGGTTAATCCTACATCTTCTGTGCAACAACATAAGCAACTCGGAACAACAAGGCCGGAAAATAACATACTCATAAATGAAAGTCACATCAAAACAGAAATTACTGTGAGTAATATGTACTGTGATCGCGATTTCTTGATTAAAGAAGAGTCAACAGAAAATCAAACTCAGTGTATAACCGAAACAATGAAGTGTCCTGAAATAAACGTTAAAATTGGAAAATCTGTAACAACAGCATTAATTGATACAGGATCAAACATATCATGTATCTCGGAACAGTGGTTCAAGGAAAATAAAAATAACATGGGGAAAATTGAAGAACTACCAGTAACTAACCTCCAAATTAAAACAGCAGTAGGTTACAAAACTAAACGAGTGTCAAGAATTGTTATGGTGAAAATAGAAATCAAGGGTGAAGAAACTCTAATACAAGTTTTAATTGTGCCTAATTTAATTAAGAACATAATACTTGGAATGGATTGGATAAGCTTAACAGAGATGGTTATAAACTTTAATACAAGATTAATTAATATGAAAATGAATAATAATGTAATCAATTTGAAGTTTGAAGAAGTCATAAATGAAGGAATATTATGTTATATAATGAATGATAATAATGAAAATATAATGAATAATAATGATAATGAATATAATAATAATAAAAAACAAAATTACGCCGACGATACAAGCACAAATCATAAATTAAATATATTAAATGAAGACACCATAGACGAAACGTTACAAGTAAATTTAAATTTAGAACCACTGCAGAGGAAGGAGTTAAAACAATTATTATTAAAGTACAGACATATTTTTTCAGACACACCAGGCTTATGTAATAACAGAACAAACTCATATTTCAAATACTACTTTACTTAATACTTCTGTAAAGCCATCATCTTCTTATAAAAAAAACTCAAAAATTCTCTCATTTAAATTACTTCACTAAAATCTCCTTAGTCATCAACCACTTAAATACAAAAAACCTCAAAAAATAATAAAAAAATTATATTGTTTCCCAGCTAACACCTTTTTTTCATCAAAATCTTTAAACACCTTTATTAAATAACTTCTCACCATCATCTATTGTTTCAAATTCAATTATTATTTATTAAAAATCGTTAATTATTTATTTAATTTATAAATTTCATCAAAATCTCTCTTATCATTATTGATTTACTACTCCTTCCTAAAAAAAAAAAAAAAAACTTAATCTCCTTTATTCATTATTTATCATCAAAAACTTAATTATTATTTGTCTTGGCAAATACCGTACTCACATAGATTCTCTAACTTTTACTAATTATTTTTAATTTTTCACACCATGAATCACTTAAGACTAACTATTTTTTATCATTTTATTATTAAATAATCCTTAATATTTATAACATCAAACATACAAATTATCATTTTACAACTTAATATCTAATTACATATTCTAATTAATCAACATATTTTACAATTCTATAAATTTTTTAATTTATTTCATAAAAACTCTCCTTTCTGTCACGTCCGGTTTATTTCTAGGCTTTGTTTTTAACAAACCCCCTCCTTTCACCATGAAAGCATTGTCCTATTGTTCCTTGTCTACTTCCCTCAACATCTGTTTATACTTGTTAGAATAGACTCAAAAAAAAACTTTTCCTTATATCTATGAAAGTTTATGACACTTACAAACATAAGTCATTGTTTATGTTTTTTGCCCAAAATTACATGTGACAGAACTCTAAACAACTACGTTGGATTTTTTCGTAGGTTTTCCAATTAACCCTAAATCACTACATTCTAGAAATGATATCTTAGGTCCTTGTCATATCACTTTTCGAACATAGCTACTTCCTGCCTCTAAAGACAGTTCGCCTACCAAACTTATATTTTCCAATATAATCAAGAACTCTAGGTTCTCTCTTGAATTTCTTCTACTACACCGTTGTATTTCTTAATACAAACTAAGAACTCTCTGTTCTTTAAACTTCTCTCAAAAATTGTCAAATTTTAACTCTATTTCATTTACATGAGTCGTATGACAATTTTTTATTTTTGTTTTTTGTGTTTATTTTTATTTATTTTTTCTTATTTTATTTTTCAAAACTCGACCGGGTTTTATTATAGTTACAGTAATTGAATAATACTCCTCTGTACTTATAATAAAACCCTGTCGAACGTCGATCAATAAAACCACCCTCGTTCCATTTTCTATTTTGTTTTTTATTATTATACCTTTTTTATTTATTTTTTATGAATTTTTTGTTTATTTTATGCATTTCCGACTCCCTACTCTCCTTCCTATCCTTCTGATGGTCTAATATTTTACATGTACAATTCTAGTTACTCTCTGGACTCTTACACGAAACCAACATGTTATGACCCTAAAATATGCAGTGGTTGAAATGCGATACCCCTACTTGATTCGAAATACCGCCCACCACACACTCCAAACTCATAACACGCCTTTCGCGCAGTCCCGAAATTGCCTCATTTTTGCAAATAAAACAATTCCTTTTACAACACAAACTCCTCCTTCCTCCCATATGTTTATGTTCTTTCTTAAATGCATTTACACGAAGAAAATTTAAAATTCATAAAAAATTTCATTCAAATCGCATCATCCGAAGTTGAAATACTGTTCTCTTTACCAATCTTATTCCTATCATCGTCGGTTTATTGCTATGTAATCCTTTCCACATCATTATCCAAATTCAAAAAGAAGTTTTTAATTTTAAATTATTCTAAGTTCTTTACTTAGAAATTTACATTTAATTCTATAAAAGTTATTCACGTAATCTACTTTTATTCTATTTACTTTAATCAATACCAATTATCTTTTATCTAAGTATTTTTTATTTGAAAACGCTAGTTAATTTATAATTATGAATCAAAGGTTTTTCATTTTCTAGAACAGTATTTTCGTAACACACTGTATCAGTCTCTATATAATACGCAAAGGAATTTTAGGCCTGGTTGAGAGATAAACAACTTTCCCCTCCTTATGATGCAATATATCCTATCTACTACTGATAAGAGTCGACTATGAAATCTTTTTAGCTCCAACTCAGTTCAACTCTCTCGTCATATTATTGAATATTCAACATTGAATCCACCTACTTAATATTGAATATTATTTCTTCAACACTACACTGAATCTTTGCTTCGAACCAACTTCCTTATCTAAGTCACGTTCTATAATTATTTATTCCTTTCATAAATATACAGAGTTATTTACTGACCAAAATCTTGCGTCTTCAATAATCTTTTCATCTGACATATTCAACCAGTTCAGTTTGCCTTAAAAGTTTTCTTACTTACACAATTTATTTTTTAAAATCTTCTGTTTTCAATTCAAATTATTTATTTATTATTAAAATTTATCATTACCAATTCTTTAATTATTTATGAAATATATTTCCTTAATTGAGTGACATTGTATGTCCCTTTAATTATTTCAGAGTCTATTGTACCAATTACATACGCATTTTCTAATTTAATCTTTAAAACTTTAAACGGACCTTGATACAATAAGAAAAATTTCTTTATTTCTCTTCTCAAATTTGATGACAGATAGTGATTTTTAACCAAAACTAAATCTCCTTTCTCAAATTTTATTGGTTTTAGTTTTTTATCATGATATTTTTTCCGTTGACTTGCTTTTAATTTCAAACGTCTTCTTGCTAAAACTATTTTTTCTTCAAAATCTATTATTTTTCCCGGAGGAAATTTGCATAGTTGGTTATAAATACGAGGACACTCCTTTTTAAACATTATTTCATACGGACTATCATTGATGGATTCGTGTATGGATTGATTCATACAATTTTCTATAAACTTTACATAAAGCGGCCATTTTGTGTGTTTATTGTGTACATAAGTCCTAAACATTCGACCTAGTTCTCTCATGCAACGCTCATTGGGATTCGACTGAGGATGGTATACTGATGTGTGCCTAACTTGAATATCATTATTTATTAATTTTTCCTTCCAAATTCGTGATTGGAACTGACTACCGTGGTCACTTAGAATTATTTTTGGCTTCCCTATTTCCTTTACATATTCATTAACTATTTTATTTGCTAAAACTGTCCCAATTGCTCTCTTTATAGTATATAATTTTATAAATTTCGAAAAAACATCCAGTACTACAAATATATATTTAACCCCACCAGTTCCCGTCGGCAACTCTCCAAATAAATCCACTGCTACTAAATCTAACACATTTTCAGGTAAGATGTTTACCATTAATCCTTCATTTTTTATATTTGTTACTTTAGTTTTTTGACATAAATCGCATGGCCTAATTTGTAATTTTATTTGTTTTTCTAAGTTTGGGAATTCGTATAGTCCTTTTAATATTTTATAACACTTTCCTGCACCAATATGTCCGTATCTTTCATGACAATCATTAATTACAATTTCTATTAACGATTTCGTTAAACAAATTTTGTGAATTCCATTTTTCTTTGACTTTTTAAATAAAACACCATTATAGATAACATAACATTCTCTTAACTTATTAAATTTAACAGATTGGTCTTCTAATAATTTAATAATTCTTATACAATATTCATCTTGACTTTGTTCCAAATTTAAACGTTTAAAGGCATTTCTTAAAATTCTATCTTGCTTTGCTAAATTTTTATCAATCTGTGTCTGAAAAATTTTAATTAAATGTTCATCGCCTGTCTTGATGACTTCATTGTGATCCGTTCGTGAAATAACATCTGCTACAATATTTTCCTTCCCTGGACAATACTCAATTTCTAAATTATACTCCTGTAAAAACAATATCCGCCTTAGAAGTCTACCATGTGTTAATTTACAGTTTTTTAAAAAGGTCAAAGCTTTGTGGTCAGAACGTATAGTCGGTTATGATGATGAATTTTGGCCAATTCTAGAGTCCTGGATGATTGTAGATATGTTTCAAATGGATTCTCTTCACATTATGAGACTGTTCTATCTGGAAGCTGGATGTCGACTCACCGAAAGCCCGAATGTGATCATTCAAGCTTATCAGAAATTGATGATATGTCTTCGCCATATATTCTAACATTCTATTTATTCTGCTACATTCAGCCGACATCGCTTTAGATCCATTAAAACATCGAAGTATAAGAAGGAAAAGAGGAGTGTAATCTAAGTTGTCATAATCAATCACCTCAGGAATTTGCTGTATTCGAGTTAAGTCCGCATACGCGGGTAAAAACGCTACACCTTCATACAGAGGATTATTTATCGCAATATTTCCCAGACACTGATGGTTGATCCAACCAGCTCCGCCATTTGGAACCGAAGCCAGTTCCGCCCAATTACCGGCGTTCGCACTGCCCGTAACAGTGAGCGGCAGAGAATAGTTTTCACAAGAAAAACCAAAATTTCGCAACATTTCACCAATAACAGCATCAGTATTTCTGACGCTATCATAACTTATGTTTCGAAAGAAAGGACTAGTCGAAAACAGTAACTTGCTAAATATTCCATATACACCCTGAAGAGTCTTATTCTGTAGATGCGAGTACTCAATAACTACCTGCACTTGCTGAGGAAAAATTAAAGCCATCATAATACGACGAAAGTCGGCAATATTCGATGAAGTCGGGCTATTCGAAATTAATACTGACAACGGTTCAGATCTATTAGTATTAAGATTCATCGTTGAACTCAATTGTGTCGCATTGACATCTGATAGAGTGCAATTAGGGAAACTAAAAACTGAAGCGTATGAGACCATAACCGCGTTGATACGTGGGAGTCTCGACAACAATAAGGGTAAGTTGCGTGGATGAGCCACTCGTGACCATCGTACATTACTATCGCCATAGATGGTACGCTGTCCACCCGCCAAAGCCGTCTGCTTACGAAATGCAAACTGACCAATCCATTCACGCAATTCAATAGCATCTTGATCAAGAAAATTTTGTGTAGCAATATGAAATTCATGTAGAGCTGGGTGTAAAGACATATTCAGGAAGCTAAACATTCTCTCAGCGGTCGGAATCTCACTAAAATTGGCACGATTATCCAAAACATAACTCTGTTTTAGTCAAGGTGTTCAGGGAATTTAAAGTATCAGGAAAACCTAAATGAGTCGGATCAACTATATTCATATTTCCCATCTGAATTTTGTCATGTATACAAAAGCGTCTATAAAATTCTTTCGTTGTACCTTCTACTATATGATGCAGGGCAGTAAGGAAACTAGGAATATCGGGAAAAACCCCACCATTCGCCTCCGTCATTCTCTGTTCGTATCGGAACAAACACCACTCGCGCCTCGGATCCACTATGAAAGACATCTGTGGTTTAACAGTTGTCAACATAGCTGGGTTCTCGGTCTGCATTTTCTCAACCTCGATGAAATCTATCGTTGTATCTGATTCAATTTGTCCTCCTATTGACATAACTACAGATATAGCATCCAAAATATTCTTTAACGTTAAACCAACTCCGATATCCACCTTCGTATCAAACGGTCCAGGACCGGTAACTCCGGTGGCAGCATCTATCGTGTTCTGGTCTCCTGCTGATATTACTGAAGAACTCTTAACACTCAACATATTATCATTGTCTTTATCTTTCTTCGTATCAATCTTTACTCCTTCTTTAACATCATGTTTTTCTTTTTCTTTTTCTTTTTCAACATTTCTTTCTTTTTCTTTCTCTTTCTCTATCTTTTCTTCTTTCGCATCACTTGTCTTAACTTCTTCTTCACCCCGCCTCTCTTCTTGCGGTTTGTCGACATCTTTACTTTCTTTTTCGCTGACAGCGTCTTTCGATTGCTTTGATCGCGACTTCGTTTTAGTGTTCTTTTTGTCCATCTTCACTAAAAAGTGCCGGAATTACCAATTCACAATATTCAAACAAGCGATAACAAAAAGTACATCAAGAAAACAGGATATTCTTTTTCGTGGATTTTATAACTTTGTTTCAACTGGTTGTAAGGCGCGTGATAAGAATACGATGGCGCGTTTTTCTCCTTGTTGGTTAATTTGATATAGGTGTCCTCCTATTGCAAAATCTGATGCGTCGGTTTGTAAATAGAATGGTTGTTTTGGATCAGGATGATGTAAAATTTGTGTGCGTAAAAAGAGTTGCTTAATTTTTTGAAAAGTTTCTGCATCTGTTGAAGTCCAATGAAATTTATGTTTTTTAGAAGTTAGCCGAAGTAATGGTTGTATGTTTTCAGAAAATTTATAAATAAATTTATTGTAATAGTTGATGCATCCTAGGAATGATTTTAGTTGTTTCCTGGATTTTGGCGTAGGAAAGTTTAAAATAGGTTCAATCTTACTTTCGTCCATTTGCAATCCGGTTGAGGTCATTGTATATCCCAAGAATGGTACGGATGTTCTGCAGAAAAGTGATTTAGTAAATTTAATTGTCATGTTAGCTTCGTATATTTTTTGGAAAATTTGTGAAAGATGTGATAAGTGACTTAGAAAATCTGGCGATATTACACATATATCGTCGACATAAATAAGTGTGAAATCTTCTACTTGATTTCCGAATACATGGTCCAGTGCTCTCACTAAAGCTGCCTGCGATGTAGATGCACCGAAAGGTGTGACTGTATATTGATATGTTTTTCCTCTGAATTGAAATGCTGTATATTTTCTGGATTCAGGTGATAATGGTATTTGCCAATATGATGAAGTTAAATCTATTGTGCTGAGCCATTTACAATTTCGACCCTTAATTAATAATTCGTTTATTCCTCTATTCTGCTCATAATCTGGTATTGTTATTTCATTGATTTTTCTTGCGTCGAGGCATAATCTAATTTCCTGATTCTTCTTGATGATGGGAACTATGGAATTTATAAAACAACTGCGTGATGGTTCGATGACTTGTATATGCAACATTCGTTCAATTTCTTTGGAAACAGCTTCTTGATGTGTTAAAGGTACGGGGTATGTACATCCTTTAAATATTTTGTCTTGAAACACTTCTATTTGATGAGTATATTTATTACATTGGCGCCGCAACGATAGGGCCTCACCACAACCCAAAAACCTCACCACAGAGAAACAACCTCTTTAATCAAATAATTGATACAAAATTAACCTGCAAAATTTTAACCCAATTTGCATAAATTTTGTTTATGTATTTGTCCACGGTATAACCGAACCATTTTAATATTATACCGGTGATAAAAAACTTTAAAAAAAACTTAAAAAAAAAAAAAAAAAAAAAAAAATGGATAAAGATAATCGATACAATTTAAGACAAAATCCAGAACCGTCAAGGAAAATGAAGGAGTCGGTAGGCCAAAACATCACATCCAGGCGTAGTGATGTCAACGTCAAATCACTACCAAGAGACGACGACATGGACCTAAGTGAAACTTTCATGGCGGTCGAAGCAGGGGAAGCCACACATACCAGTATGGACGACAGCATGGGAAAGGAGGATACCAACGGACCAGCTCCAGGGACCAGCACCATGGTTGATACAAATAGTAAGAGGGCTGAGGAGACCAGTGCAGACCAACCACCACCATGGCTAACAGCGATTTTCGCCAAGCTGGAAGGTATGGAACAGGGAATGCAGCAGCAGCAAAGTGATCTTCGGAAGCAGTTAGATGGACAACGGGAGGAGCTACAGAAAGTCCAGAAGCTCCAGCACGAGCAGAAGCTTCAAGTGGATCGCCTAGAGGAAGGGATCAACAAGAAAATAGAGGAACAATGCCATGCCATTCGGACTGAGCTGAGGGAGGAGTTCACAACCCAACACCAGGAACTACGAAACGGATGCATTGCCAACAATCTCAAGTTCCAGGAAACGCTGAAAAGCACGGTACTTCAGCAAACAGAAGAAATACGGGACCAGATGGAGGCACAACAACAACTAACGCTGGAAGAAGGAAAAAACTATACAAATCAGGAGTGTGACATCCTCAGGGTCAACATCTCAACCCTGCAGGAAGAAATGAAGACTACCGGAGACGAAACCAACAGGAATCTTGGACAAGTTCAAGGACGCTTAACAGAGCATGGAGTCAAGATCAGGAATTTAGAAAAGGACATCCTGAATAACAAACAAATATACCAGCCAAACGTTTACGTCACCTGTAGCGGATCAGCAGGAAGTGGAGGCGATCTGACCATACCTAAGTTTCATGGGAGAGAACACAATCCCATGGAGCAGCTGAAGAGGATCCAACGATACTATGAGCGGAGGAGGAACCAGGACCACTTGGGAGATGAGGTGGAAAAACTGTTGGACATCTTGGACAGTTGCCTCGATTCTCATGCAGCGAGATGGCTTTCATTGGTGAAACAGGACATCAAGACCTGGGACGACTTCCAGGAATACTTCGAGAGGAAATATTGGAACAGGGAAGTGCAACGAGGTATAAAACAGAGGATGGAAGTTGAAAAATATCGTTCGCAAGGAAAACTAACAAGATCGGAATATTTCACCGAGCGAGTTATCACTCTCAGGACCATGCAACCACCCATTCCGGAAGATGAGATCGTCACTTGTCTGACTGACCACTTTGAAGAAATCATCCAAGATGCTAAACGTGTGCAGAACATCACCACCATCAGTGATTTTGAAGCATTGCTACATCGAGAGGACATAAAGGATTCTAACCATAAATCACGCCATCTTCACAAACCACAGACCTCAAACCATCCTCCGATCACACGATTTCATCAAGACCGAAGACCAGCACCAACATATCACAATAATCGGCCACCGCAATGTCATCAAAACTTCAGAAACCATCAACCAAACTTCCAATATCAACCTAGATCTCCGCCAGGACCACTACCTGCAGGAAGAACATTCGACGGAACATATCCGGCCAGGAACCAAAGTTACCAACAGACACCACGACAACCGGAACACGAGTACCAAAACAGAAATAATCCACATTTCAAAAGAGAGGAGCGACAATATAATAGGAATTATCACGACTCCAGGAAAACGCAGACATATCCGACTTTGGAACAAATTAAAGTATGTCACATAGTAGCCGAAAATATGAGAACGCCTAGTCGGACAGAGGAAGCCCGAACCAGCAAGGACTCATCCTCGGAAAACTGTTAAGCACGGGAGATACTAACGGCCGGGAATTTATAAAACAACGCAGCGTCAACCACTACGTGACGGTTAATCCTACATCTTCTGTGCAACAACATAAGCAACTCGGAACAACAAGGCCGGAAAATAACATACTCATAAATGAAAGTCACATCAAAACAGAAATTACTGTGAGTAATATGTACTGTGATCGCGATTTCTTGATTAAAGAAGAGTCAACAGAAAATCAAACTCAGTGTATAACCGAAACAATGAAGTGTCCTGAAATAAACGTTAAAATTGGAAAATCTGTAACAACAGCATTAATTGATACAGGATCAAACATATCATGTATCTCGGAACAGTGGTTCAAGGAAAATAAAAATAACATGGGGAAAATTGAAGAACTACCAGTAACTAACCTCCAAATTAAAACAGCAGTAGGTTACAAAACTAAACGAGTGTCAAGAATTGTTATGGTGAAAATAGAAATCAAGGGTGAAGAAACTCTAATACAAGTTTTAATTGTGCCTAATTTAATTAAGAACATAATACTTGGAATGGATTGGATAAGCTTAACAGAGATGGTTATAAACTTTAATACAAGATTAATTAATATGAAAATGAATAATAATGTAATCAATTTGAAGTTTGAAGAAGTCATAAATGAAGGAATATTATGTTATATAATGAATGATAATAATGAAAATATAATGAATAATAATGATAATGAATATAATAATAATAAAAAACAAAATTACGCCGACGATACAAGCACAAATCATAAATTAAATATATTAAATGAAGACACCATAGACGAAACGTTACAAGTAAATTTAAATTTAGAACCACTGCAGAGGAAGGAGTTAAAACAATTATTATTAAAGTACAGACATATTTTTTCAGACACACCAGGCTTATGTAATAACAGAACAAACTCATATTTCAAATACTACTTTACTTAATACTTCTGTAAAGCCATCATCTTCTTATAAAAAAAACTCAAAAATTCTCTCATTTAAATTACTTCACTAAAATCTCCTTAGTCATCAACCACTTAAATACAAAAAACCTCAAAAAATAATAAAAAAATTATATTGTTTCCCAGCTAACACCTTTTTTTCATCAAAATCTTTAAACACCTTTATTAAATAACTTCTCACCATCATCTATTGTTTCAAATTCAATTATTATTTATTAAAAATCGTTAATTATTTATTTAATTTATAAATTTCATCAAAATCTCTCTTATCATTATTGATTTACTACTCCTTCCTAAAAAAAAAAACAAAAACTTAATCTCCTTTATTCATTATTTATCATCAAAAACTTAATTATTATTTGTCTTGGCAAATACCGTACTCACATAGATTCTCTAACTTTTACTAATTATTTTTAATTTTTCACACCATGAATCACTTAAGACTAACTATTTTTTATCATTTTATTATTAAATAATCCTTAATATTTATAACATCAAACATACAAATTATCATTTTACAACTTAATATCTAATTACATATTCTAATTAATCAACATATTTTACAATTCTATAAATTTTTTAATTTATTTCATAAAAACTCTCCTTTCTGTCACGTCCGGTTTATTTCTAGGCTTTGTTTTTAACAAACCCCCTCCTTTCACCATGAAAGCATTGTCCTATTGTTCCTTGTCTACTTCCCTCAACATCTGTTTATACTTGTTAGAATAGACTCAAAAAAAAACTTTTCCTTATATCTATGAAAGTTTATGACACTTACAAACATAAGTCATTGTTTATGTTTTTTGCCCAAAATTACATGTGACAGAACTCTAAACAACTACGTTGGATTTTTTCGTAGGTTTTCCAATTAACCCTAAATCACTACATTCTAGAAATGATATCTTAGGTCCTTGTCATATCACTTTTCGAACATAGCTACTTCCTGCCTCTAAAGACAGTTCGCCTACCAAACTTATATTTTCCAATATAATCAAGAACTCTAGGTTCTCTCTTGAATTTCTTCTACTACACCGTTGTATTTCTTAATACAAACTAAGAACTCTCTGTTCTTTAAACTTCTCTCAAAAATTGTCAAATTTTAACTCTATTTCATTTACATGAGTCGTATGACAATTTTTTATTTTTGTTTTTTGTGTTTATTTTTATTTATTTTTTCTTATTTTATTTTTCAAAACTCGACCGGGTTTTATTATAGTTACAGTAATTGAATAATACTCCTCTGTACTTATAATAAAACCCTGTCGAACGTCGATCAATAAAACCACCCTCGTTCCATTTTCTATTTTGTTTTTTATTATTATACCTTTTTTATTTATTTTTTATGAATTTTTTGTTTATTTTATGCATTTCCGACTCCCTACTCTCCTTCCTATCCTTCTGATGGTCTAATATTTTACATGTACAATTCTAGTTACTCTCTGGACTCTTACACGAAACCAACATGTTATGACCCTAAAATATGCAGTGGTTGAAATGCGATACCCCTACTTGATTCGAAATACCGCCCACCACACACTCCAAACTCATAACACGCCTTTCGCGCAGTCCCGAAATTGCCTCATTTTTGCAAATAAAACAATTCCTTTTACAACACAAACTCCTCCTTCCTCCCATATGTTTATGTTCTTTCTTAAATGCATTTACACGAAGAAAATTTAAAATTCATAAAAAATTTCATTCAAATCGCATCATCCGAAGTTGAAATACTGTTCTCTTTACCAATCTTATTCCTATCATCGTCGGTTTATTGCTATGTAATCCTTTCCACATCATTATCCAAATTCAAAAAGAAGTTTTTAATTTTAAATTATTCTAAGTTCTTTACTTAGAAATTTACATTTAATTCTATAAAAGTTATTCACGTAATCTACTTTTATTCTATTTACTTTAATCAATACCAATTATCTTTTATCTAAGTATTTTTTATTTGAAAACGCTAGTTAATTTATAATTATGAATCAAAGGTTTTTCATTTTCTAGAACAGTATTTTCGTAACACACTGTATCAGTCTCTATATAATACGCAAAGGAATTTTAGGCCTGGTTGAGAGATAAACAACTTTCCCCTCCTTATGATGCAATATATCCTATCTACTACTGATAAGAGTCGACTATGAAATCTTTTTAGCTCCAACTCAGTTCAACTCTCTCGTCATATTATTGAATATTCAACATTGAATCCACCTACTTAATATTGAATATTATTTCTTCAACACTACACTGAATCTTTGCTTCGAACCAACTTCCTTATCTAAGTCACGTTCTATAATTATTTATTCCTTTCATAAATATACAGAGTTATTTACTGACCAAAATCTTGCGTCTTCAATAATCTTTTCATCTGACATATTCAACCAGTTCAGTTTGCCTTAAAAGTTTTCTTACTTACACAATTTATTTTTTAAAATCTTCTGTTTTCAATTCAAATTATTTATTTATTATTAAAATTTATCATTACCAATTCTTTAATTATTTATGAAATATATTTCCTTAATTGAGTGACATTGTATGTCCCTTTAATTATTTCAGAGTCTATTGTACCAATTACATACGCATTTTCTAATTTAATCTTTAAAACTTTAAACGGACCTTGATACAATAAGAAAAATTTCTTTATTTCTCTTCTCAAATTTGATGACAGATAGTGATTTTTAACCAAAACTAAATCTCCTTTCTCAAATTTTATTGGTTTTAGTTTTTTATCATGATATTTTTTCCGTTGACTTGCTTTTAATTTCAAACGTCTTCTTGCTAAAACTATTTTTTCTTCAAAATCTATTATTTTTCCCGGAGGAAATTTGCATAGTTGGTTATAAATACGAGGACACTCCTTTTTAAACATTATTTCATACGGACTATCATTGATGGATTCGTGTATGGATTGATTCATACAATTTTCTATAAACTTTACATAAAGCGGCCATTTTGTGTGTTTATTGTGTACATAAGTCCTAAACATTCGACCTAGTTCTCTCATGCAACGCTCACTGGGATTCGACTGAGGATGGTATACTGATGTGTGCCTAACTTGAATATCATTATTTATTAATTTTTCCTTCCAAATTCGTGATTGGAACTGACTACCGTGGTCACTTAGAATTATTTTTGGCTTCCCTATTTCCTTTACATATTCATTAACTATTTTATTTGCTAAAACTGTCCCAATTGCTCTCTTTATAGTATATAATTTTATAAATTTCGAAAAAACATCCAGTACTACAAATATATATTTAACCCCACCAGTTCCCGTCGGCAACTCTCCAAATAAATCCACTGCTACTAAATCTAACACATTTTCAGGTAAGATGTTTACCATTAATCCTTCATTTTTTATATTTGATACTTTAGTTTTTTGACATAAATCGCATGGCCTAATTTGTAATTTTATTTGTTTTTCTAAATTTGGGAATTCGTATAGTCCTTTTAATATTTTATAACACTTTCCTGCACCAATATGTCCGTATCTTTCATGACAATCATTAATTACAATTTCTATTAACGATTTCGTTAAACAAATTTTGTGAATTCCATTTTTCTTTGACTTTTTAAATAAAACACCATTATAGATAACATAACATTCTCTTAACTTATTAAATTTAACAGATTGGTCTTCTAATAATTTAATAATTCTTATACAATATTCATCTTGACTTTGTTCCAAATTTAAACGTTTAAAGGCATTTCTTAAAATTCTATCTTGCTTTGCTAAATTTTTATCAATCTGTGTCTGAAAAATTTTAATTAAATGTTCATCGCCTGTCTTGATGACTTCATTGTGATCCGTTCGTGAAATAACATCTGCTACAATATTTTCCTTCCCTGGACAATACTCAATTTCTAAATTATACTCCTGTAAAAACAATATCCGCCTTAGAAGTCTACCATGTGTTAATTTACAGTTTTTTAAAAAGGTCAAAGCTTTGTGGTCAGAACGTATAGTCGGTTATGATGATGAATTTTGGCCAATTCTAGAGTCCTGGATGATTGTAGATATGTTTCAAATGGATTCTCTTCACATTATGAGACTGTTCTATCTGGAAGCTGGATGTCGACTCACCGAAAGCCCGAATGTGATCATTCAAGCTTATCAGAAATTGATGATATGTCTTCGCCATATATTCTAACATTCTATTTATTCTGCTACATTCAGCCGACATCGCTTTAGATCCATTAAAACATCGAAGTATAAGAAGGAAAAGAGGAGTGTAATCTAAGTTGTCATAATCAATCACCTCAGGAATTTGCTGTATTCGAGTTAAGTCCGCATACGCGGGTAAAAACGCTACACCTTCATACAGAGGATTATTTATCGCAATATTTCCCAGACACTGATGGTTGATCCAACCAGCTCCGCCATTTGGAACCGAAGCCAGTTCCGCCCAATTACCGGCGTTCGCACTGCCCGTAACAGTGAGCGGCAGAGAATAGTTTTCACAAGAAAAACCAAAATTTCGCAACATTTCACCAATAACAGCATCAGTATTTCTGACGCTATCATAACTTATGTTTCGAAAGAAAGGACTAGTCGAAAACAGTAACTTGCTAAATATTCCATATACACCCTGAAGAGTCTTATTCTGTAGATGCGAGTACTCAATAACTACCTGCACTTGCTGAGGAAAAATTAAAGCCATCATAATACGACGAAAGTCGGCAATATTCGATGAAGTCGGGCTATTCGAAATTAATACTGACAACGGTTCAGATCTATTAGTATTAAGATTCATCGTTGAACTCAATTGTGTCGCATTGACATCTGATAGAGTGCAATTAGGGAAACTAAAAACTGAAGCGTATGAGACCATAACCGCGTTGATACGTGGGAGTCTCGACAACAATAAGGGTAAGTTGCGTGGATGAGCCACTCGTGACCATCGTACATTACTATCGCCATAGATGGTACGCTGTCCACCCGCCAAAGCCGTCTGCTTACGAAATGCAAACTGACCAATCCATTCACGCAATTCAATAGCATCTTGATCAAGAAAATTTTGTGTAGCAATATGAAATTCATGTAGAGCTGGGTGTAAAGACATATTCAGGAAGCTAAACATTCTCTCAGCGGTCGGAATCTCACTAAAATTGGCACGATTATCCAAAACATAACTCTGTTTTAGTCAAGGTGTTCAGGGAATTTAAAGTATCAGGAAAACCTAAATGAGTCGGATCAACTATATTCATATTTCCCATCTGAATTTTGTCATGTATACAAAAGCGTCTATAAAATTCTTTCGTTGTACCTTCTACTATATGATGCAGGGCAGTAAGGAAACTAGGAATATCGGGAAAAAACCCCACC
The DNA here is from genome assembly GCA_963513935.1 of Aphrophora alni. Lineage (NCBI taxonomy): Eukaryota > Metazoa > Arthropoda > Insecta > Hemiptera > Aphrophoridae > Aphrophora > Aphrophora alni. Next base: position 31,354 of record CAUPSG010000533.1, read on the forward strand.
TTCGCCTCCGTCATTCTCTGTTCGTATCGGAACAAACACCACTCGCGCCTCGGATCCACTATGAAAGACATCTGTGGTTTAACAGTTGTCAACATAGCTGGGTTCTCGGTCTGCATTTTCTCAACCTCGATGAAATCTATCGTTGTATCTGATTCAATTTGTCCTCCTATTGACATAACTACAGATATAGCATCCAAAATATTCTTTAACGTTAAACCAACTCCGATATCCACCTTCGTATCAAACGGTCCAGGACCGGTAACTCCGGTGGCAGCATCTATCGTGTTCTGGTCTCCTGCTGATATTACTGAAGAACTCTTAACACTCAACATATTATCATTGTCTTTATCTTTCTTCGTATCAATCTTTACTCCTTCTTTAACATCATGTTTTTCTTTTTCTTTTTCTTTTTCAACATTTCTTTCTTTTTCTTTCTCTTTCTCTATCTTTTCTTCTTTCGCATCACTTGTCTTAACTTCTTCTTCACCCCGCCTCTCTTCTTGCGGTTTGTCGACATCTTTACTTTCTTTTTCGCTGACAGCGTCTTTCGATTGCTTTGATCGCGACTTCGTTTTAGTGTTCTTTTTGTCCATCTTCACTAAAAAGTGCCGGAATTACCAATTCACAATATTCAAACAAGCGATAACAAAAAGTACATCAAGAAAACAGGATATTCTTTTTCGTGGATTTTATAACTTTGTTTCAACTGGTTGTAAGGCGCGTGATAAGAATACGATGGCGCGTTTTTCTCCTTGTTGGTTAATTTGATATAGGTGTCCTCCTATTGCAAAATCTGATGCGTCGGTTTGTAAATAGAATGGTTGTTTTGGATCAGGATGATGTAAAATTTGTGTGCGTAAAAAGAGTTGCTTAATTTTTTGAAAAGTTTCTGCATCTGTTGAAGTCCAATGAAATTTATGTTTTTTAGAAGTTAGCCGAAGTAATGGTTGTATGTTTTCAGAAAATTTATAAATAAATTTATTGTAATAGTTGATGCATCCTAGGAATGATTTTAGTTGTTTCCTGGATTTTGGCGTAGGAAAGTTTAAAATAGGTTCAATCTTACTTTCGTCCATTTGCAATCCGGTTGAGGTCATTGTATATCCCAAGAATGGTACGGATGTTCTGCAGAAAAGTGATTTAGTAAATTTAATTGTCATGTTAGCTTCGTATATTTTTTGGAAAATTTGTGAAAGATGTGATAAGTGACTTAGAAAATCTGGCGATATTACACATATATCGTCGACATAAATAAGTGTGAAATCTTCTACTTGATTTCCGAATACATGGTCCAGTGCTCTCACTAAAGCTGCCTGCGATGTAGATGCACCGAAAGGTGTGACTGTATATTGATATGTTTTTCCTCTGAATTGAAATGCTGTATATTTTCTGGATTCAGGTGATAATGGTATTTGCCAATATGATGAAGTTAAATCTATTGTGCTGAGCCATTTACAATTTCGACCCTTAATTAATAATTCGTTTATTCCTCTATTCTGCTCATAATCTGGTATTGTTATTTCATTGATTTTTCTTGCGTCGAGGCATAATCTAATTTCCTGATTCTTCTTGATGATGGGAACTATGGAATTTATAAAACAACTGCGTGATGGTTCGATGACTTGTATATGCAACATTCGTTCAATTTCTTTGGAAACAGCTTCTTGATGTGTTAAAGGTACGGGGTATGTACATCCTTTAAATATTTTGTCTTGAAACACTTCTATTTGATGAGTATATTTATTACATTGGCGCCGCAACGATAGGGCCTCACCACAACCCAAAAACCTCACCACAGAGAAACAACCTCTTTAATCAAATAATTGATACAAAATTAACCTGCAAAATTTTAACCCAATTTGCATAAATTTTGTTTATGTATTTGTCCACGGTATAACCGAACCATTTTAATATTATACCGGTGATAAAAAACTTTAAAAAAAACTTAAAAAAAAAAAAAAAAAAAAATGGATAAAGATAATCGATACAATTTAAGACAAAATCCAGAACCGTCAAGGAAAATGAAGGAGTCGGTAGGCCAAAACATCACATCCAGGCGTAGTGATGTCAACGTCAAATCACTACCAAGAGACGACGACATGGACCTAAGTGAAACTTTCATGGCGGTCGAAGCAGGGGAAGCCACACATACCAGTATGGACGACAGCATGGGAAAGGAGGATACCAACGGACCAGCTCCAGGGACCAGCACCATGGTTGATACAAATAGTAAGAGGGCTGAGGAGACCAGTGCAGACCAACCACCACCATGGCTAACAGCGATTTTCGCCAAGCTGGAAGGTATGGAACAGGGAATGCAGCAGCAGCAAAGTGATCTTCGGAAGCAGTTAGATGGACAACGGGAGGAGCTACAGAAAGTCCAGAAGCTCCAGCACGAGCAGAAGCTTCAAGTGGATCGCCTAGAGGAAGGGATCAACAAGAAAATAGAGGAACAATGCCATGCCATTCGGACTGAGCTGAGGGAGGAGTTCACAACCCAACACCAGGAACTACGAAACGGATGCATTGCCAACAATCTCAAGTTCCAGGAAACGCTGAAAAGCACGGTACTTCAGCAAACAGAAGAAATACGGGACCAGATGGAGGCACAACAACAACTAACGCTGGAAGAAGGAAAAAACTATACAAATCAGGAGTGTGACATCCTCAGGGTCAACATCTCAACCCTGCAGGAAGAAATGAAGACTACCGGAGACGAAACCAACAGGAATCTTGGACAAGTTCAAGGACGCTTAACAGAGCATGGAGTCAAGATCAGGAATTTAGAAAAGGACATCCTGAATAACAAACAAATATACCAGCCAAACGTTTACGTCACCTGTAGCGGATCAGCAGGAAGTGGAGGCGATCTGACCATACCTAAGTTTCATGGGAGAGAACACAATCCCATGGAGCAGCTGAAGAGGATCCAACGATACTATGAGCGGAGGAGGAACCAGGACCACTTGGGAGATGAGGTGGAAAAACTGTTGGACATCTTGGACAGTTGCCTCGATTCTCATGCAGCGAGATGGCTTTCATTGGTGAAACAGGACATCAAGACCTGGGACGACTTCCAGGAATACTTCGAGAGGAAATATTGGAACAGGGAAGTGCTACGAGGTATAAAACAGAGGATGGAAGTTGAAAAATATCGTTCGCAAGGAAAACTAACAAGATCGGAATATTTCACCGAGCGAGTTATCACTCTCAGGACCATGCAACCACCCATTCCGGAAGATGAGATCGTCACTTGTCTGACTGACCACTTTGAAGAAATCATCCAAGATGCTAAACGTGTGCAGAACATCACCACCATCAGTGATTTTGAAGCATTGCTACATCGAGAGGACATAAAGGATTCTAACCATAAATCACGCCATCTTCACAAACCACAGACCTCAAACCATCCTCCGATCACACGATTTCATCAAGACCGAAGACCAGCACCAACATATCACAATAATCGGCCACCGCAATGTCATCAAAACTTCAGAAACCATCAACCAAACTTCCAATATCAACCTAGATCTCCGCCAGGACCACTACCTGCAGGAAGAACATTCGACGGAACATATCCGGCCAGGAACCAAAGTTACCAACAGACACCACGACAACCGGAACACGAGTACCAAAACAGAAATAATCCACATTTCAAAAGAGAGGAGCGACAATATAATAGGAATTATCACGACTCCAGGAAAACGCAGACATATCCGACTTTGGAACAAATTAAAGTATGTCACATAGTAGCCGAAAATATGAGAACGCCTAGTCGGACAGAGGAAGCCCGAACCAGCAAGGACTCATCCTCGGAAAACTGTTAAGCACGGGAGATACTAACGGCCGGGAATTTATAAAACAACGCAGCGTCAACCACTACGTGACGGTTAATCCTACATCTTCTGTGCAACAACATAAGCAACTCGGAACAACAAGGCCGGAAAATAACATACTCATAAATGAAAGTCACATCAAAACAGAAATTACTGTGAGTAATATGTACTGTGATCGCGATTTCTTGATTAAAGAAGAGTCAACAGAAAATCAAACTCAGTGTATAACCGAAACAATGAAGTGTCCTGAAATAAACGTTAAAATTGGAAAATCTGTAACAACAGCATTAATTGATACAGGATCAAACATATCATGTATCTCGGAACAGTGGTTCAAGGAAAATAAAAATAACATGGGGAAAATTGAAGAACTACCAGTAACTAACCTCCAAATTAAAACAGCAGTAGGTTACAAAACTAAACGAGTGTCAAGAATTGTTATGGTGAAAATAGAAATCAAGGGTGAAGAAACTCTAATACAAGTTTTAATTGTGCCTAATTTAATTAAGAACATAATACTTGGAATGGATTGGATAAGCTTAACAGAGATGGTTATAAACTTTAATACAAGATTAATTAATATGAAAATGAATAATAATGTAATCAATTTGAAGTTTGAAGAAGTCATAAATGAAGGAATATTATGTTATATAATGAATGATAATAATGAAAATATAATGAATAATAATGATAATGAATATAATAATAATAAAAAACAAAATTACGCCGACGATACAAGCACAAATCATAAATTAAATATATTAAATGAAGACACCATAGACGAAACGTTACAAGTAAATTTAAATTTAGAACCACTGCAGAGGAAGGAGTTAAAACAATTATTATTAAAGTACAGACATATTTTTTCAGACACACCAGGCTTATGTAATAACAGAACAAACTCATATTTCAAATACTACTTTACTTAATACTTCTGTAAAGCCATCATCTTCTTATAAAAAAAACTCAAAAATTCTCTCATTTAAATTACTTCACTAAAATCTCCTTAGTCATCAACCACTTAAATACAAAAAACCTCAAAAAATAATAAAAAAATTATATTGTTTCCCAGCTAACACCTTTTTTTCATCAAAATCTTTAAACACCTTTATTAAATAACTTCTCACCATCATCTATTGTTTCAAATTCAATTATTATTTATTAAAAATCGTTAATTATTTATTTAATTTATAAATTTCATCAAAATCTCTCTTATCATTATTGATTTACTACTCCTTCCTAAAAAAAAAAACAAAAACTTAATCTCCTTTATTCATTATTTATCATCAAAAACTTAATTATTATTTGTCTTGGCAAATACCGTACTCACATAGATTCTCTAACTTTTACTAATTATTTTTAATTTTTCACACCATGAATCACTTAAGACTAACTATTTTTTATCATTTTATTATTAAATAATCCTTAATATTTATAACATCAAACATACAAATTATCATTTTACAACTTAATATCTAATTACATATTCTAATTAATCAACATATTTTACAATTCTATAAATTTTTTAATTTATTTCATAAAAACTCTCCTTTCTGTCACGTCCGGTTTATTTCTAGGCTTTGTTTTTAACAAACCCCCTCCTTTCACCATGAAAGCATTGTCCTATTGTTCCTTGTCTACTTCCCTCAACATCTGTTTATACTTGTTAGAATAGACTCAAAAAAAAACTTTTCCTTATATCTATGAAAGTTTATGACACTTACAAACATAAGTCATTGTTTATGTTTTTTGCCCAAAATTACATGTGACAGAACTCTAAACAACTACGTTGGATTTTTTCGTAGGTTTTCCAATTAACCCTAAATCACTACATTCTAGAAATGATATCTTAGGTCCTTGTCATATCACTTTTCGAACATAGCTACTTCCTGCCTCTAAAGACAGTTCGCCTACCAAACTTATATTTTCCAATATAATCAAGAACTCTAGGTTCTCTCTTGAATTTCTTCTACTACACCGTTGTATTTCTTAATACAAACTAAGAACTCTCTGTTCTTTAAACTTCTCTCAAAAATTGTCAAATTTTAACTCTATTTCATTTACATGAGTCGTATGACAATTTTTTATTTTTGTTTTTTGTGTTTATTTTTATTTATTTTTTCTTATTTTATTTTTCAAAACTCGACCGGGTTTTATTATAGTTACAGTAATTGAATAATACTCCTCTGTACTTATAATAAAACCCTGTCGAACGTCGATCAATAAAACCACCCTCGTTCCATTTTCTATTTTGTTTTTTATTATTATACCTTTTTTATTTATTTTTTATGAATTTTTTGTTTATTTTATGCATTTCCGACTCCCTACTCTCCTTCCTATCCTTCTGATGGTCTAATATTTTACATGTACAATTCTAGTTACTCTCTGGACTCTTACACGAAACCAACATGTTATGACCCTAAAATATGCAGTGGTTGAAATGCGATACCCCTACTTGATTCGAAATACCGCCCACCACACACTCCAAACTCATAACACGCCTTTCGCGCAGTCCCGAAATTGCCTCATTTTTGCAAATAAAACAATTCCTTTTACAACACAAACTCCTCCTTCCTCCCATATGTTTATGTTCTTTCTTAAATGCATTTACACGAAGAAAATTTAAAATTCATAAAAAATTTCATTCAAATCGCATCATCCGAAGTTGAAATACTGTTCTCTTTACCAATCTTATTCCTATCATCGTCGGTTTATTGCTATGTAATCCTTTCCACATCATTATCCAAATTCAAAAAGAAGTTTTTAATTTTAAATTATTCTAAGTTCTTTACTTAGAAATTTACATTTAATTCTATAAAAGTTATTCACGTAATCTACTTTTATTCTATTTACTTTAATCAATACCAATTATCTTTTATCTAAGTATTTTTTATTTGAAAACGCTAGTTAATTTATAATTATGAATCAAAGGTTTTTCATTTTCTAGAACAGTATTTTCGTAACACACTGTATCAGTCTCTATATAATACGCAAAGGAATTTTAGGCCTGGTTGAGAGATAAACAACTTTCCCCTCCTTATGATGCAATATATCCTATCTACTACTGATAAGAGTCGACTATGAAATCTTTTTAGCTCCAACTCAGTTCAACTCTCTCGTCATATTATTGAATATTCAACATTGAATCCACCTACTTAATATTGAATATTATTTCTTCAACACTACACTGAATCTTTGCTTCGAACCAACTTCCTTATCTAAGTCACGTTCTATAATTATTTATTCCTTTCATAAATATACAGAGTTATTTACTGACCAAAATCTTGCGTCTTCAATAATCTTTTCATCTGACATATTCAACCAGTTCAGTTTGCCTTAAAAGTTTTCTTACTTACACAATTTATTTTTTAAAATCTTCTGTTTTCAATTCAAATTATTTATTTATTATTAAAATTTATCATTACCAATTCTTTAATTATTTATGAAATATATTTCCTTAATTGAGTGACATTGTATGTCCCTTTAATTATTTCAGAGTCTATTGTACCAATTACATACGCATTTTCTAATTTAATCTTTAAAACTTTAAACGGACCTTGATACAATAAGAAAAATTTCTTTATTTCTCTTCTCAAATTTGATGACAGATAGTGATTTTTAACCAAAACTAAATCTCCTTTCTCAAATTTTATTGGTTTTAGTTTTTTATCATGATATTTTTTCCGTTGACTTGCTTTTAATTTCAAACGTCTTCTTGCTAAAACTATTTTTTCTTCAAAATCTATTATTTTTCCCGGAGGAAATTTGCATAGTTGGTTATAAATACGAGGACACTCCTTTTTAAACATTATTTCATACGGACTATCATTGATGGATTCGTGTATGGATTGATTCATACAATTTTCTATAAACTTTACATAAAGCGGCCATTTTGTGTGTTTATTGTGTACATAAGTCCTAAACATTCGACCTAGTTCTCTCATGCAACGCTCACTGGGATTCGACTGAGGATGGTATACTGATGTGTGCCTAACTTGAATATCATTATTTATTAATTTTTCCTTCCAAATTCGTGATTGGAACTGACTACCGTGGTCACTTAGAATTATTTTTGGCTTCCCTATTTCCTTTACATATTCATTAACTATTTTATTTGCTAAAACTGTCCCAATTGCTCTCTTTATAGTATATAATTTTATAAATTTCGAAAAAACATCCAGTACTACAAATATATATTTAACCCCACCAGTTCCCGTCGGCAACTCTCCAAATAAATCCACTGCTACTAAATCTAACACATTTTCAGGTAAGATGTTTACCATTAATCCTTCATTTTTTATATTTGATACTTTAGTTTTTTGACATAAATCGCATGGCCT
>CAUPSG010000537.1:0-13784 GCA_963513935.1 Aphrophora alni
AGAGAGAGGGAGTAAATTAGTGCTAAAATTTTTTCCAAGCTAACATAACATAAAAATAAGCTAACATAAAAAAATATCTCTGATGTATTTCTTATGAGTGAAAAGTGGAAATAAGTGTTTATCACCTTTTTATAACATTTTTTGAGGGTTTGAGATTTGATGTAGGTTCAAAAACAATATTAGCAAATAAGCTACATAGTTAAAAGCTAGGTCATTGAAGGAAGAAGGTACTTTATATTGAAATGATCACTTGGCCAGCAGTTTGGGCTTGCTATACAGACATATATATAGACTCCGGTTATCCTCAGATTTTACTGAGGTTTGATCTGAAACTAAACGTTAAATTAAAGGAGAGAAAAGGGAAACAAATAATAATTATTATTGCTTAATTTTGAAGCGGGAATTGTTATGCATATTAAATATTAGTTTTTAGTTCAAAATAATTTGCTTGTATTCTTTTTTGTTTACCTATTTTAATCAAACTTCTTGTCATTATTTTGAAAAAAAAAAAGAAAAAAAAGTAGCACTAAATTTCCCAGTCTTTTCATTCTACAAAAATAGACGAACCATAACTTTAAAATCTGCCCAGCGACTCAATATAATGGGGCAATTGCCATTTTCTTCAGTGCAAGACTATTTTCAATACTAAAAATATTCAGTATTATGTGCTTCTGTTATCAGTGCACTATGATTATGTGTTAATTTATTGTATTTCCTAGTAAACTTTAAATTAATACATACAAAATTAAGTTGAGGTTTAAATTGTGTTAATTCAAATGTTTACTGCAGTCTTATTGTATAAAATGTATATCTAATGAAACAATAAATTATATATCAATGCAATACAATTCAATTCCTTATTTAAATTTACCGACTTGTCTCCCATGTATTATATATGAGTGAAAAGTAGGTTTTGAGGTTAAAATATTGCGTTTCGTAGTGCCTTTTTATACCACCAAAGAAAGAGGTCCAATCGTTTGGAGGAGAAAAGACAACATTGGGGTTCTTTATTCTGAAATGTGATGATAGGGTCTCTTATGAGTCTTATTCCTGGATGATGTACTAAAATCCTAGCAGAGAGCCAACCTGAGATTTGTAGGGGAGAGGCAACTAGGTCCCAGATCGTATTAGTCTCTTACCCTAACTGTGCTCTGATGAAAGAGGTCCTTGATTTAGTGAGGTCCAAAATAGGGAACCCAATGTGAGCAAATAGAGAATCATCCGACGAATTCAACAAGGGGCGATAGCTGAAACTATCGTAACTTTTAATAACGTTTCTAAAAAGCATAGGGAGAATCTGGGAAGAATTCTATTTTGGGACATGTATCCTAACCTTTACAAATTTACCATCTCTAAGCATTTCCACCCATTAGTTCTGTTTCAGAAGCGATTGGGGAAACGGAGCCTTTATGTCTACTCGGTTGCAGTTGCTAGCAGCTTTACTTTTTCGATGATTATTTCATTTTAGAGTAAGCATCATAAGACGATTTTTTATATGGTGCAATCTTTTCCTTAAATTCACTAAATAGATATTTGTGAGGTAACTCACTTCCTTTACCTTGGAAGGTGTTAGTCAGCTGTTCCTTCCACCTTAACCTGAGTTACTGTATGATCTGTCAGGAGATCAGACAATTTCCGTCAGGTCTTTAACCTCAATCTTCAAGCGTATAGAACTTTTCTCAAACTTCTTCCTATTAATCCATGAATGAGAATTTCGTTTTTTTGGAACCTGGAAAATATTCCTTTAACGCTTATCCTACGCAATCGGGATAGTAATAGGTAGAAAGGTGGTTTAAGTGAATACTAAACTCACACTATTGGGAATACTGACTTCCCATTGTCTACGTAAAATATTTCTTTAATCCTTGTTCTACGCAATCGGGATAGTAATAGGTAGAAAGGTGGTTTAATGAATACGAATCTCACACTATTGGGAATACTGACTTCCCATTGTCTACGTAAAATATTCCTTTAATCCTTGTTCTACGCAATCGGGATAGTAATAGGTAGAAAGGTGGTTTAATGAATACGAATCTCACACTATTGGGAATACTGACTTCCCATTGTCTACGTAAAATATTCCTTTAATCCTTGTTCTACGCAATCGGGATAGTAATAGGTAGAAAGGTGGTTTAATGAATACGAATCTCACACTATTGGGAATACTGACTTCCCATTGTCTACGTAAAATATTCCTTTAATCCTTGTTCTACGCAATCGGGATAGTAATAGGTAGAAAGGTGGTTTAATGAATACGAATCTCACACTATTCGGAATACTGACTTCCCATTGTCTACGTAAAATATTCCTTTAATCCTTGTTCTACGCAATCGGGATAGTAATAGGTAGAAAGGTGGTTTAATGAATACGAATCTCACACTATTGGGAATACTGACTTCCCATTGTCTACGTAAAATATTCCTTTAATCCTTGTTCTACGCAATCGGGATAGTAATAGGTAGAAAGGTGGTTTAATGAATACGAATCTCATGCTATTGGGAATACTGACTTCCCATTGTCTACGTAAAATATTCCACCTCCCACGGGAAAAAAATGAGAAAACCACGAATCTGTGAAAAGAGACAATTTATACTCATACCAGAGTTGCCCAATTATACTAGTGGAAGGATGTGACCACATCAATGAACTAATTTTGATTTAACTTTAACAAATACCAAACTGGTATTTTTATTATTATACATTTTTCGGACATTTGTCATCATTTGTGTGTTAAAAATCAAAACACGACGTTTCGGGAATAAGAATCAATTCCCGTTATCAAGTGACTAAAAACTAAAGAAACATGAAACTAGAAACTAAGCTTATGTAAGAAGTAAAATTAAATAAGAATACCACCAACCTTAATATCTAAGCATGCATCTCAGAGCTAAAACTGAGAAGTCAAAAAAACACAATCACGGTAACACACAACTAACGTCAAATACGTGTTGTTGTATCAAAGATACAGCAACAAGTGACGTGGTCCAGAAGGCGTGACAAACTATTAGGGGAGTGGCCTATTGTTAGTTGTATTAAGCTTCCTAGCCCGAGAGCGGGTTACAACCCCTTGTGGCGATTTAACAGGTAAAATTTCAGCTTGTTTTTTAGTTGTAGGAGTATTATAATCAAATTTTAGTTCTTTTTTTAAATAATGGGAACCATAATGGCCTTACTTCTATACTTGATTGGCTGATAGGATTGTCCGTTAGTTTTATATATGAGGTTTCAATTATTTTACGTTTGTATAAGTTACTTCCCGAAACGTCGTGTTTTGATTTTTAACACACAAATGATGACAAATGTCCCAAAAATGTATAATAATAAAATTGAACTTCCATCATTAACAAATAACTTCAAACAGAGAACAACCTGGTATGTTTTTGTTTGGGGGGGGGGGTGCATTTATGCAAATCTCTCTCCTGAGAGATATTGTGGGACTGACTCCTCGAGACAACCGAGAGGCAATACACAATAAAAAACCCGGCCTCTCCCCAACTGACATACACTGGGGAGAGCGGTAGCAGCATCAATGGCTGCAAGCTGCAAACTAGTAGGCCTACTTCACTAGAACGGAAATGTCTTTAGAGGCACATACAATATACACATTACATAACATTTAAACTCAAGCTGCAACAGAAGAAAAATGTAGCGGCATACAAGAAAACATAGACAAAAGATATTTTTAGAGGCACATAAATATGAGCATGCAATTTCATTTCCGTGTAGTGAATGCGTTTTTGTGTTATGTGTGCCACGTCTAAGGATGCCTTCTGTTAATGTGAAACAGCTGTAGCAATAAATAAGAAATTGAATTACTCTTGACAATGTATGTAAACCAATTTAAATTAGTATTTCGAAAAGCAATATGGAAATAAATCTTTTTTTCTATTTTGAAATAGTAATATGTTTATAGTCCTAATAATGTCGCTTGTAGTACATAAATCACACATCAGTAGTTAAATAAAAGGCACAATAATTCATCATCGTAATATAATTGCACACTTTACAAACTTCGACAATAAATCATTAGTAACCCAATACTCTGTGTGTTTGGATTAGTCGTAATTGCTTTCTGATTGTTGTCTGTCCTGCTCTAGTTTTTGTATGTTTATTATTTTCTGTCCTTCTTTAGCGTTTGTAAACATTATTAATGTCAATTAAAGCAATGAGCTGAAATAATGTTCGGTCGGGTGTATGATATAAGGGAGGTTTGTTGTGGTGGTGGGGGAGGTTTAACAGGTGGTAGTGTCTCTGTAAGGGAAGTTCAGTCGCTTCGCACCCCTTCTATCTTACACTTGATGGCTGTTCCGCATTTTTTTCATTTCGCGCATACAAGACTAAGGTAATGAATTAAAACACGTAACTTCATTTGTTGTTTTATTTTTTTGTTTATAAGTGAGTTAATGCAGGGGGAAATGAGCGTAGATACGAGATAATAAACTTTGTCGTCGATTCCGTCAATGTAAATATAAACATATTTATAATAATTATTAGCAATTGTAGTGCTTTATTTATAACTATAATTATAACTTATTTTCGTCTTTCTATACTAATGTTCTTCTTTTGTTGTTAATTCAACAAGCATTCAGCTAGTTTATTATTTTTCTACGTTTAACAAAACACAAACCTTGAAATCAATGACAATTCATAATTGTTTAATGATTTCCAACATGAACAAATTTAATCTTTGTTTTAGACATTAAAAAAATATAGTATTCTTCTCAGAGGAAATTAATTTTAAGTATGACTAGCTGTTTTCCTGTAAAATAATTGAATATTTTACTGTGAACACCGTAGAAAATATTTGTTTAGTGTAAATTTGTACAAAGATAACTTAACTGAAGATTAAATTCAGCAAATGCATATTGCAAATTGAATTAACAACACAATCAAAATAATGTCGCAGTGAAGAAGGTAAGCAATAAATATTTATTGTTAATAAATAATACAATTAATTCTTCTCTATAGAATATGCTTCAGTGTTTATTTCTTAAATATAAATACCACATTTATTTATTAATAGAGAATCAGTTACTTCTTTCTGAAACCAAAGAAGCAAAATATTTTGTTTTACCTAAGTTGTATTGAAATGTTAGCTAGAAGCGATTGCGAAAAAAATAATTCATTTTTTAAAATTATTCATTTTATAATTTAATTTTAAAATATTTAAACGGAATGTCCAAACTTTCTAATTTATGCAAGGAACATTAGAACATTAATAATGACATTTATTTAAAGAAAAAATTGAAGAGAGCCAGAAAATGTTTCTAAAAGTAAGAACAATAATCACTATTAAAAATACATTTAGCAACTAACTCTAATGTAGCCTATTGATTGTTTGCTTATTTTATTTAAAATAAAATAAAACATCATATATTTACTTCACAAAGTTTTAGGTGTGTGCTTTTCCAACTGTTGAAATCATTATTTTAAAAATAATAACATACGGGTTTTAAGAGTTAGAAAGATCGTTAATTTGCAAAAATCAAACAAAATTCATAGTTTATAAAACTCACAATGATAATTATTTAATTTTGGAAAGTATTGGAATATAATTTTGGGGGTTTTATGCAGATTTAATTAAACGTCCTATTTTTTCCAGTTATAATAATAAAATCCAATCTAACATTTTAAATAAAAGTCTATTACAAACATTTAAATAGTTTTTTTTTTGCCAAACAGTAAAACATTTAAACACACTATACTATTACAAGGTTTACATTTAAACACACAAACAAATTCGGTTTATTATTAAAGATACTACTTAATGACTGCACTCTAAATTACTATAATTAAATAATAATCCCCTCTTTGTCACTTTGGTTACAAGAGCAGCCATGTTACTGTCTCGATCTATTAGATATTTAAAATAAAGGTTCCTTGTCTCCTTGTGGTAGGTAAGAATTATTTTTCGTCAAGCCTGTGTTTCGTATAAACAATAAGTAACCTGTTTAAAAAAATAATATTAAGATATATATTTTTTATTATGTATATATAAAAAATTGAAGACGGTAATTGGGAAGCCGAAGTGTTAAAAATTCATCTATTAGTAAAGATCCTTTTCAACACCAGATTTCGAGTTACATATACAAATACATAAACACGTGAGTTGGTTATACAATTTTGATTTACTGTTTGAAATTATTAATCTCTTTGGTAATGATTAAAAGTTTTGTTAAAACTAATAGCGTTTTAGAATATCGAATGAAGATATTTTGGACTTTCTCTAGGGATTTCAATATTATAAAATAGATATATGTTTGATAGATACACAATATACCCACTATTTTTGCCAGCATTTTTGAACAAAATGTATGTTTTAATGGAGGATTAAATAACATAAATATTTTTATTGTGTCAGTAAACAGATTTCACTAAATCTATTTAGGATATAATATATCAATATTTTTTTAAATTTACTGAATGTACATGTAGAAAGGCCGATAATCATGTCATAAATTAATTTTTTTGTTATAATTATAATTTTTTTCATGGGCGTTCACGCCTATTGCAATTATATATATTATATAATTTATGACATGCTTATTGGCCTTTCTAAATGTGTATTCAGTAAATCGTATTAATATATATATATATATATATATATATATATATATATATATATATAGAGAGAGAGAGAGAGAGAGAGAGAGAGAGAGAGAGAGATAGTGATAATTAAATATCTTGTGAATTTATATATTTAGAAGATAGAAATATTTTGGTACATAGTTATTATTACTACTTAAAGTCTGATTTAGAAATACTCCTGTAAAAAAGTATAAATAAATAAAAGTACATACTTTACAAGAACAAACTGCATAATATTATAATGACTATTACTAGAACGGACCATGAATGACAAATCAAGCATGTCATCATTTTTTTTTTTTATAATTGCTTTTGGTGTTAATCTGGTAATTACTTGAAAATTAATTAGCCTAACGCTATCAAATTATGTTTGTTAAGGTAGTAAAAAAAAAAAACAAAACATTATGACATTCGGTTTTTTTGAGTGAAGAGAAATATTTTATAGAATTTTTCAATCAGTTGTAAAAAATTTTATTAAAATAACAAAACGATGGTCTTATCAGTTTAGATGATTTCAAAATGTACTTTTAAAGAATATTGAAAAAATAAAAATAATTGTTGTTCATATGATAATTTTTGGCTAACCTACAAGACTCGTTCCGCGTGTTTGTACCTCTGGTTCATAAATGTTTAGATTTTAGTATTTCTATGTATGAATGTCCCGGTCAAACTAATCATACAACTTCAGATAAAATCGAATTAAAGTAATAAAATCATGGAAAACTGTGATGAGAGGGTTATTCTCTCTCACTACTATTAAATTAATTTTTTTTTTACCTACGGCACATTATGCTCAAACTTTAAGTGTTTACTTTTCTTTTTTTAATTTTAATTACTTAAATTAATTTCCCTATAAGTATATGCTATATTCCGCTATTCTAGTGATTGTTAATAATTTCTTGTAGAAAATAAGGTGTTTTAAATCCTTCGTTTGACACCCGATATTAATGGACTCCCAAAATAATATTATTTTCTATTTATACCTATTGTTTGTATCAGTATTTGAATTTGATCGTCTTTGGTGGTTACTTTATTTTAAAACGATCTTTAATAAATACTTTCATCTAGAAATTAAATTATCCGGTAACATAAACTGTTATAAATGTCATTTTAAACACTCTTTACTCAATTTTATATGATTTTAAGATTAAGTATGAAATACACTATGTCAATAGCTTTTTCATCCATTTTTCATAATAAATTTTCTTTCTTCTTAACTCCCAAGGGAATAACTTTCCTCTTGAAAATCTGACATTCGATATTTAGCACAATTCTATCTTTGATTTCCCACGATTTGAGGTAATCGATTTCATGCAATCGTTCAACATAAATTAAAAACAACATAAAATTTATATATTTTACTACAAATACAAATATTACGTTTATTTTTAATGCAAACAATTTTCACCCTTTACTAATATTTTATAAAAACGTCATACAAGATAGCTGCAGTTATTAACTGAGTTTAGATTTGTATGTTTTACAAAGCTAAATTATTTTTAATATGATTACGTTTTATTTGAAATTATAACTAAGTTTCAAAGAAAGAATGAAGAGGAATAGTTACTAAATGTATTATTATTTATCTTCAAACAATTTTTTGTTAAAAAAAAAATCCTGAAAATAATTTGAGTTCAATATGATAAATAAATGCAATTTAATAATGAAACGTTTTGCAGTATCCTGGATATTTGTTGTTTTTATTTCGTGCAGCTACACCATGTAACACGTCTGCATGAGTATTAAATTTTCAAATTTGAAACTGTATTTCGGGCTTTTTAGTTTTAGACTTTTAAAAAATTGATAATAATCAGTGGGTGTTCGTCTAAAAACTCAACAGGGGAACTGATTTTTGTAGACTTTTTGTTATTCCCTTCCTTTGCTGAACTATTTATATAATATGAAGCTATTTATATAATTTTGTTTTAAAGAAAAAGTGTGGGTTTTGGTTAAAACAAATTGTTATCTCCAAGCTATAACGGTAACAATAATTTTACACAGTAATCTTGTTTAATTATATTGACTTTTGTGTTAAAAATTAACACCTTTTATATGTAGTGTTTGCATAAAAGTTAACATTATTTTAATAAGCCTTTACAATTAAAAACATTATACAGAGTTTGATGAAATTCTACTATGCTCTGTTTTTTTAAAGCCAATTCTGATTAAGTTAATTAAGTTTATGAATAATTTGAGCAATAACTAAAATTAAAAAAAAAGTTTTAGTTATTTGAAATCAAAGTTGGAAAAATGAACACATTTTTACTACAAAAATTAAGAAACTAAGGCCTTTTGAAGAATTGTGTATACAAATCTTTTTTTCCTCATTACTGGAGGAGTTTGAAACAATTTGAATTTTGAAAATTTCCGTTTAGCCAGAGAGTTGTTTAAATTAACAGCTGTTAACATAATAATTTCATCTATAAAGTTCTTAATTTCATGTAGACGGAAACATTAAAATCTTCTTGCTTGCATCACTTTGAAACGAAACTGCTTAGTGAAATTGTTAACTACAACATTTCCCATCATTTTTTGAAGTGCTAAAAGTAATTCTGAGAAGGAAAATAGGAAAAATACAAAAGAAAAAAAAATCTGCTATTGTGAAATCAATAAGCAAACACTTAATAAGTGGTGTAGAACTTTCATATTCGTAAATGAAAATTTATTTTTAAAATGTATCGAGTTTTCAAGTTGTTGGGCAAGATTATTATTTTTATTATTCTTGAAATTTATTTTCCCTTACTTGCTATTGCCTGGGAAAAAATGTACCAAGAGAAAGTAATTAAAATAATGAGTAAACTTATAAAGTATTTCTTCTTCCTTAATCTCTTAAGCAAAACGGTCAGACGAGCTGTACTGGCTTCAGGTCGGCAAGACTCAAATAAATTGTAGAATTTACTAAATATTGTGTTTGTTTTTCATTATAAAGTATTCATTGTTAACTTTAAATTTTACTAAAAATTTTAGTCACACTGGTTTAAAAAATAAAATAGAATTTTTTATTTTCTAGCAGGTATCATAGAAATTGAGGTTAGGATAGTTATTTTTGTAGGTTCAACTTGTCACTACAAAAAAGTGTATGTTTTGCATTCAAAACGGTTGAACCGTGTTTGTTTTATGCAGGATATTAATGACAGAAATGCTCATACATACAGGTAGAAAGAGGTATCTTTTAAAGAACATTTATTTGTATTAAAAAAACTATATTTTAAGTGAAAATTAAAAATAGTATTTTTAATGATCGCTTTAGTTTTTTTTTACTATTAATAAATGTGAAAGTAAAGTTTTCAATTAAAAAGTTCTTCGGCGTCAAATAGGACTATTGTAAATATATTTTCTTCAATATTTCAGAAAGTTTAACTTCAGGGATATTGTCTGTAGATAAACAGTTAGATTCAAGACAACTAATAAGTCAATATGTTAATTCGTAATTAAAAAAATATTAGAAATTAACTACAAATATGTGAAGATATTAAATTAAATATTAGGAGTTTTACTTGTGGTTTATTTACGAAAAACTGTCACCGCCACCTAAAAAGAGAGAAGAAGGATATAAAATAGAGATCCCTAGTCCTGGAATACTCTAATAGCTGGAGGGTCGGAAGGGAATAAAAGTTGGTCAAAAGCTAAATGAAGAAAGAGGTAGATCCTACTTTGTAACTTCAGGATTGGCACATCCCACCCACACATATTACAAATGAACCACTGAGCGATCAACATATTATAACAAATACAATGAGTGTAAAACAAAACAAAATTCTGTTATTATTAAATATTTTGTTTACTCATGTAATATCCCACTATCTTTATCATTAACAACAAAACAACTAAAACCAACCAAATTTACAACAAACTTTACACGTTAAATTATGATTCTTCATTAAGTTTTTAAAAACAGATTTCTTAAAAAAAAATCATATACATTGATTTTTACTCAAAATTATGAAGTGTGTTTAAAACCACCATCCTAACCATTTAAGAACTTCAGCCATATCAATTTCTACAATTTTTAACATTCAAATTTACTTTGATATATAAATACAGTTACAATCTTGTTGAGCACTGTGGTGAAATTCACAATAATGTTTGGAATATGCCCCTAACCACAATCACTAGAAACTTTAAAATAAAACACAAATTTTATTTCATTAGTAGATATGTAAGTTTAGATTTAATTTATAAGCAAGACACTCCGATGATGATAACCATGTTATCGAAATGTACATCAGTGCATTAAGTGGAAATAATTAATAAAGAACAATTAATCAGATAATTGTGTTTTATTTTAAAGTTTCTAGTGATTGTGGTTAGGGGCATATTCGAATCATTATTATAAATACAGTGTCATAGTAAAACGCCATTAATATTTTCAATTAAAATAACATAATCTATTTACACTAATAATAAACTCTATGGGGCTCTTAGAGTAAACTCTGTACTTCTATTCATGATTTGTCTGAAAAAAAATCGTTAGTTCAAGAAATGAAATCAGTCACCTTTTTTTACCTTTCTCGAATATTTTAAATAACACTGAACGTAAGGCAATTGATTGATAATTATTAAACCTGTGTAAACCCTGTTAAATAAAAGTACAACATCAATCTTAAAAGGAAACTCTCAATTTATAATAGTATAAAAAGATTTGTATTATAGTTCAGAAATATTTCTTTGAATATTTTTGAACAGTTTTTGCATTTAAGTTATATCTTTTTAATTTGTTTAGTTTGCTGCAAAACATCACCTCTTATATTAGTTCATTCTAGTGAAGTTATTGCAATGAAATTTGCCATGATAAGACTTCAGATATAAAGTCAAATTAGCGGAAACTAAAAGTCACAAACGGTTATTTGGTATATCATAAAAAGCTTTTTCATAAATGCCATTACCTCTGGAGAATGACTAATTTAATTTTGATGAAATTTGTTCCTACAGGTTACAAAAATCCTGAAAACCACAAAAAATCAATCAGATATACTGGGAAATATTTCTGAGATTTGTGATAATAGTTGGATAACCATTATACGAAATTTTCGGTACACCGTAAGTCTAGATATAGAAAAATTCGTACAAAACTTCAAAAATGTTGGGAGTTTTTCGTTATGGTAGCCTAATCAAGTATTTCTTAAATCTGAGGATTCTATGAACCAATCGTTATTCTATTTTATTTATGTGAAAGACCAATAGGTTTATCATTAAACCCCAAAATAACGAAACGACTTCAAGATCTGCAATGTATAGCCATAACTAATTCTTTAAACATAAAAAAAAAAAAAATCTAAATGTGTACCTAGAATATTTATTCAAAGAAATATTGACCTGCCCAACGTAGACATAGATGGAAATAAAGGCATACATAGCGCCCAAAGTTAATTTTTTAGAAATTTGGAGTTGAAAGGATTTCCTAGTTATGTAGGTTTATGGCTTACACGCTCACCGGTGTGTTTTGTAATGTATTATGAATCTACGCCAATGGTCACCGGGGTGATTAATGCAAATCTGTTATTTTAATCCTAGTCATTACGAATCCCTATTTATAATTTTGTTCTATTTTTAATTTGTCAAATTTTAAAAATAAATACACAATACCTATTGTCCAACTTTCGTTTGAAGCCAAACACTTTTTGTGTGTGGTTTCCAAAGGTAACTAAAATTCATTATTGAATGACGTAAACCCATTAATGGTGTTGTCGATAAATATAAAACTAAGCCAATGTATGACCACGTCATCGTTACACCTGTTAATATTGCTTTTATCAATACCAATATCATAAAGTTATGTTATGGATTTTTAACGTCTCAATGAATTCGATATACTCGTATTACACCCAAGTATGAATGTTGATTTTATACAAAATACTACACACAAAGTGAGCTAATTCACATCGAAAAATTATTTATCGATCTAAAAGCCCCTTCCAGTTTACTTTAGACCTCCATAGTCAATGAAATCTATGAAACCTCAAAAATATCCAATTTTGAGGAAATTGAAATGTAAGAAAAAACATATGACAGCCATCATTGCAACCCATTTTGTCCCTATAAAAAAGAGGCTCTTACAAATACTTCGATCGATTACAGTATTTAATACATGATCCAAACATATGTCTTAGTAAAAAATGATTACATCATAAGTTGCTGATAAAAGACTGCTGTAGATTCCTTAACTTTTATGGAATTATTATAATTTCTGTCAGGTTTTTACTACTATTTTATTTAGTGTTATAATACTACTAAAATATTTTCATGTCGTTAAATTTGGGAAATGGTTAAAACCTAACCTACAGCACAAAAACAAGATGTAAAATTTTTTAAATATAATTAAATCTCAGATTACTACTACACAAATTTAAAAAAACTAAAACAGTAATAAAACATTATTTATAAAAAACAAGAAACCAGATTACTTGTTGGAAAAATAAAGTATACATGTTGGTAATAGGAAAATGTACGTAAACCAATGAAATAGTTTAAAAAAATCTTTCTTACCGATTCTAGAAAAAAAACATATCAATACTCAGTAAGCCTACATGTTTCTGCGATTTTGTTATTTTGTTGTTATTGTTAATGTTAAAGGCAAAAAACCATCGCTTTTAAAAAAAAGTAAAACTACCTCGCTAGACTTGGAATACTTTTTAATCACATCAGAGTCGCGAAGAGAGTTGGTAGAGACCCGATGGAGGGCTGAAAGAAAAGAATCTTAATCCAAGCATTAATTTGGATAAAAAGTTCATTATATAATTAGGTTGCAGGATTTAACCTCTGTGTGATGGTTTTGGCTTTGAAAATATACCACTGATGATGTTTAAAATTTAAAGAAACACAATATTAAATTCATCAATACTAACGTTTTAAATTAATTTTTTTAAATTGTAAAAAGAGTAATTAAGCAGGTTAGGTTACAGCTTTTATTAACAGTTCAGTATATTTTCCCGTTTCTAGGAAATTCCCAAACTAAATTAAAATAAATCACATTCATTTGGTTAATGATTTAGACATAGTTGAAAACCAATAATATTTTCTTAACCATATCAATATGGCAGCCATGTTGGATAAATTTAAACCACCGTTCCTATGTATAGAAACTATTCATTTAGCCCACGGGCTTTTGCCTTACAAAGACTTTAAGCCACTTAGGCCAGTATAGAACATGCTTATTATTATACAATTTGCTGAAGATATCACGGCTGGGGTTGATT
>CAUPSG010000538.1:0-21794 GCA_963513935.1 Aphrophora alni
ATTCATTAAAGTATGTTTATGTGGGAAAGTGAGGAGTGCTTCTTACAACATATTTTTCGAAAAAGTAATTTTTAACGACAGACGATTTAACTATGACTTTCAGTTTAATTTTGAAAATGACAGCGAATGAAAAAGTGGTAAAAAGGTGTTAGACCGCTTTAAAAAAAGAAAACTAATTTTTCGTAGAAAATAATAACTAGTTTTGTTTAAAAATAACAACCATTCTTCAGTGAATGAAAATAAGCTGACCGATATTTTAATCATTTTGCCATAAATTACACGATACGCATATTTGGACGGAAGAGAACCCACATGTCATAGTACACCGCTATCAATATCAATTTTCTTTAAAAGTTTGGACTGGTATTCTTGAAGACCACTTGTTATTTGGTTTTCTACCTCAGACTCTTAATGGTGAGCGTTACTTGCACTTCTCGACATCTGATCTTCCAGCCTTATTCGAGAATATCACACTCTATGAGCGTTTGGAATCATGCTCCATGATGAATGGGGTACAAGTCCATTTAAGTGTGGATGATAAAACCCATGTTGGTAATATCTACCAAGAAAAATGGATTGACCGAGGAGATCAATGTCGTGGCCTCCAAGGTCACCTGACCTTAATTCCATTGATTTAATTCTGTGGGGACACCCTTACAGCACAGTGTATTCATCTCCAGTAGCTTCAATTCACGAATTCAGACAACGCATTGTGGAGACGCTTAGATGCAAGTGTGCTAAACAGGAGTCATAACATTGAACAATTCCTTTAGTTTGTTTATAAATAGCATTGCTATAGTTTGTTTATAATTTGTAGCCGATAACTCGGACATCTTTAGAGCTACGAGAAAAATAAAAAAACTGTTTTGTTTGCCATTTAAAAAGTAACATTTTTTTTGTTTTCTGAATTGTTTTTAAAGTTAGCGGTTTTAGAAAAATTTGACATTAAAAATTGTAAATGCCCCCATTTTAAAAATATTCAAAAGAATGTTTTGTACAGGGATACAAGATTACGTAAAAAATATGTACCAAATTTCACCTCAAAGAAGTTTATATTTATAAAAATATTAAGTGTTTAGTAACAAAACAAATGGCGAAAACTAAGCATTTTTAGACTTATGTTTATTGCCCTAGTCTCTCTCTCTCTCTCTCTCTCTCTCTCTCTCTCTCTCTCTCTCTCTCTCTCTCTCTCTCTCTCTCTCTCTCTCTCTCTCTCTCTCTCTCTCTCTCTCTCTCTCTCTCTCTCTCTCTCTCTCTCTCTCTCTCTCTCTCTCTCTCTCTCTCTCTCTCTCTCTCTCTCTCTCTCTCTCTCTCTCTCTCTCTCTCTCTCTCTCTATATATATATATATCTATCCATCCCTCCATCCCTCCCTCCCTCCCTCCCTCCATCCATCCATCCATCCATCCATCCATCCATCCATCCATCCCTCCATCCGTCCGTCCGTCCGTCCATCCGTCCATTTATTTCCGTCTGCCAGAAGTATTTCAAGTTTTTTTTTTTTACCTCAAAAACGAATACCAGATTGACAATGTTTATGATTTTGCAAAGGGGAGCTATCAGGTGAACCATAGTATGGATTTTTATCTGACTAAATCTTGTTATAATTTGGATGAAAATTTGTTCTTGAGCATTATTTCAAGAACAGTTAGTCCAAAAATAATAATACTGCACCTTTTGTAATTACTCAGAATAATAAGGTCAATGTTTGTATTTTAATACTTGATGGAAAGTTTTCTGCATTTCTAAAATTAACACGACACTCCCTTCAATCATGTCGAACCTTGACTTTTATTTAAATCACTCGGTTTTTAAACTAAAATTTACCCTCCATTTGCTTCTCTTGTGTTATTAACGAGATTTTTGGAGATTGATTTTTCAAATACAATTTATCCTATGTATATACGTATAAACAGATTAAGTAACACAAGAATAGAGATAACGATAGAGTGAAACACCAACCCAGTTTTATACGAAGTATTTTCCTGAAGCGTAATAATTATCTAATATTTTATAATATACACAAAGACATGGAGTTGTAACAAGCATATATCCAAGGTTACGTAAATAATCATTTAATGGTGGTGCACATAAATGTGCACAGTTGTTGGTTCACATAGATGTCCCAAAATAAATATTAAACGCAACTAGTAGACATCTAACAATATTAGATTGTGAATTCAACTATTATTATTAATGTAAATAACTATACCAAATAAGCAAGGTTAGGAAGTAAATAATTGTTTTGTTTTTTTAAAGCTAAATTCTATTTTGTATTATCTACTAGGCACATGTAGGACCTGCAGATATTATGGAACTAAAGCCAAAAGCCGAAATTCAAAATCTTGACAGGCAAATTTAAACAATAAAAAATACATTTCGGCTCCTGTTAATTTTTTTTAACTTGGGAAATTGTGCTGTTACAGTTATCTTTTTTAAGAAATATGTTGAATGAGAATGTCGATTTAAAAAAAAAATTCCATATCATTTTTTTAAACAAGTTCACCTTGAAATAATTTGAAAAGAGTTCACCAAGACAAACAATCGCAATTTAACAATATATCCCTAGAAATAAAACAACTTTTATGGATATGGATGAGTTTTTAAATGAGTTCAATAAACAACTTCCTTTAAATGAGTTTTTTCCAGGATTCCCAATTTAAATAGATCACCCGTATATGTAGGTACAACATGAACGTATTTATTCAGCGTCTAATAAAACCATGTCCAGACTGATATGGAATATTGAATATACGAGATCCCAGTTAGTCTCTAATGACTAGTGAACCGTTGTGGTGCAAGAGGATCCAAGTTCGATCCTCAAGGGGATTCAAAATTAATTGTGTTGACCCAGCAAGAGAGATGTATTGTGAGGAATAATAATGACTTATCGTTACGAAAGCAGAACTTCAACTCTGAAATGCTGATCCCAAAATACTAAATTAAAAGCAGTCATGCAGGTCTAACCCCACAATGGGCTGTGTTGTGGCAGAGATTTAAATATATGCATTTTAACAAATCCGTCCTCATATTCATCTACTTTATATTTTGTTTACATATTCATTATATATTTATAACTGTAAAACTTACTTTTGACGTCAATAGTGCCACTGTTATTCTCCTCTTATTGCTGTTTTAGGATAAATCCATCCAGATGCTAAAAATTAATTAAAACACACAACACATTATTCATAAAACACTTGTAAACGTTTTTATCTTACATCGGCTGCATTTGTCAAGACAACGTGAATAATTTGATGTTTTAATTATATTTTAACTGAGATTTATCCTGAAACAGCTGTAGTGTAACAACGAAAGAAGAACAGTTCTACTGTTGACGTCAAAAGAAGGAAGTTTTATAGTTATTAAATAAGTGGTTCATTAGGCAGAATTTCATAATGATATAATTATAGTTTTGTTTTCAGAAAGAAAAAAAAACTGTTTTTTCACTCACGAGACCTCAAAACTGATTTCACAAACAAAATCTGAAAATCGATATGATTTTTTATTGTTTGTTTTTTTACTATATATATATATATATATATATATATATATATATATATATATATATTTGGGGGGGAACTGTTTACTCGTTTTATTAACAAAATTAATACATTTTGGGATGAAAATACAGCCTGTAACAATTACATTATAAAAATAAAATCTAATTATAAAAAACATCTAAATATCATACTATATATCCGTATCATTGACTAGGAACTGAAACCATTATATACATCCTAAAGGTTAGGGTTGAAAAATGTTTGTAAATAAGCGTGTTCTTATATTAGTGGTTGCATATAATAAAAACGTTCATTTAAATCTGTGGTCACTTGAGAATTTAAGGTTAGAAAATTCAATTACGTGTATATATAACTTCAATAATTGTACATTACATCACGGAGTTTATCACAGATCTGCTATTTTTAGACAAATAGTTGAAAAAATAATTTGAGAAGATATTAGTTAATAACGCATAATGTAGGCTATATTTAATTAAGGATTCCAATTTTTTTTCAAGACGAAGTTTCATCAACTATGTCATTCTCAATTTTATTACTCTGCTAAAAAGATGTTGAAGCGACCAAAAACTGGTAATGTACTTTCTCATTCAATTTGTCAACGTTCTCTATAAGATTATTCTTTATACCCAACCCAACCTCACCTAACCTAACTAAACTCATTGTTTATTTTTTGGTATTTGAATGTTGATTGAATTTGAAGATGACAACTTTTATAAAAGAAACGTCACATTTTGATGTGTTTCCTTGTTGTGTAAATTACAGATTTAGATTAATTATTGATTAAGATCAAGTTCATACCTTCTTCTTCAGTTTTCACTTCAACTCGGGAAAGATGAATATCCGCACATGAAGAACATTTCCACAACCGCTTTTTCCGCACAACGAGACCGACACATTTCTCATGAATCACTCCTATAACCGTTGTCTTTTGAAAATGTTTACAAGACGTATGTTCCGTTTTCGGACAGATATACGTAAATGTTTTACTACACACTTCACACTTCACCATTTTGTACTTATTAAAATTGTAAGAGATTAAAATTATAAATGAAATTCACTGAATCGTAGTTAAAGTACTTGAACATAATGTATGCAACGATGAAATCAAACTGAACGTGAAGTTAGGCACAACTTGTGTCTATAAAGTTTATAATCACAATGTGAATTACTTGTTTACACTAATAAGTCAACAAACTGAACTTACATTCCTGATTAGATTGGGAGAACTGTTAATTATCTATGAAAAATTTTAATGCGAATAAAAAAACAATTATTGCAACTTTGGTTAACTAAATAATTCATAAAGGTTTCTCTATATCAATGTAACACCTTTTATTGATATTTCGTTAGGCAACATGACTTTCTGTGAGTAGTTGTTGCCATAGACAACTTGAGTGCAGTTGATAACCTTTATTTTGTCAAATAGTTTACCAAGTAAAACGCATAGTGCTTGTTTAACCTAGGATATATTAATAACAACTAGAATGTATTTAAATTTTCTACATAATGCATGATGTGTTTTACTTTCTCACAGTGTCACAAAAACATGAAGATAAAATACAACAATTAATAACAAAACTATTACCATAGTGATCAGTACAACAATGTCTAAGGAAATGATTATTATCTTATGTATGCACAGAACTTGTTTTTAGATTATTATCATTTCTGGAAACGTATGCACTGAACTTCTGTGCAGTGCTAGCTGGTAGTTAATATTTAAAAAAAATAATAATAAATAGTGGGAAAATGTTCTGATTCCAACTCTCAAGAACATAGAGAATATAGTTATGTGAATAGTTGGGGTGGAATTTGCCTGGTTTCTAAATTAAGACTCCACTCATTATACTAGTGTCGGCCATTTTGATGTTATCAGTTAAAGTTAAATTTAAAATTAATTGATAACTGATACGACAGCAAGGTGCCACATTCTATAATAAAATCTTAACTCGCTCACCTCGACATTGGTGATAGTTCTATTGAATTATTTAGTAGCTAATATTTAAATGGAGATTTATTTTTCGTGCAATAAAAACGATTTTGGAGTTTGAATTAGTTTTGTGTTGTTTATTAGAGAAAGCATTATTCAAACAAAAAATATGAAAAGATTAAAAAAAGAAAAAATGACTTGTTTTTATTTAATTTTAGATGAAATTTGATTAAACTGTTTTAAGAAATTACTGCGTACAGTCGTTCAAACAAACATGCATTTTGGGTAAAAAATATTGTTCATAGAGTAAATATGAAACGGAAAATAGAGACAATGTGAAACAGTATCCAGGATTTAGAAGCCGTCTATCCCTAAAGCCTAATAATTCCCTGATGTTTATAACATACACAAAGGAAATGGAGTCCAAACACATATCCAAGGTTACATGTAATCATATATTACACAGTTGTCAGGACACAGAAATGTACGAAAACAATTATTAAACACAACTACTAGACATCTTACAGAAATATAATAAAGAATTCAATTAATGCAAATATGATACTTAACAAGCAACAACCTAGGAATTAAACTAATGTTTCCCCCCTTTCTTTCTTTCTTTCTTACACAAACTTGAATTATACTGTGATAATTTGCAGATAGCTAATAGAACCAAATTGATCTGCAGTAGGTCCATATATAGAACCTTCAGAAAAGAATGAATACATAAAGGCCAAAAATTCTCTTTAAATGACTGCATTTTGATTTTATGACATTTTTTGTTTAATGTCAAATTAAATTCTGAATATCTATTTAAAGGACTGCTATTTTAAATTTACAAATATTTGTGTGCTTTACATAAATTAAACAAACTGTAAATCGTGATTCGTGTCATATTTAACAATGATCTAATTAAATTATGAATTAATGATTTTTATGAGGTTAAAATTATTTTAGAAATAGCCTTATTCTTTAATTTCAATTGTAGAAAACGGTGTGGTGGACATCACGTATGCAATTTAAGGTCTGCACTAAATTACCTTTTATACATTATTGTCTCGCTCGCAAGTCAGAATTTATTTGTAAAAACCAGTTTTTAAAATCAGAGGCTGTTTTAAAATTTCAAATTCGATTTTTCTGACCCTTTTATTGTCAAACGTTTAGTAAAATTGACGCCTTGATACGAATGTTTATCAAAATTGTATTTTAAAATATAAATAAAATGAAACTGTGACTTCAGTAACGATTAACAACATCCAAATACACATTTTCTTGAAAGATTAATTAACCAAACAACATTCAAATGTAATTTTATTAGCATATAATAATAAATAGTCACAAATATAATAAATATTTTAAAACTTCTTATATAATGAACAAAAATGTACTGAATACAAATCTTAAAATGTGGTCTATTCTTAAAATCAACGAATTTTTGAGTCTCGTTTTTATCAAGGAGATACAATAAACAATCTCATACATAATACATATACTCAGTTTTACAGGATCTATTATTCATATAAGGCGTACTCGGTCAGATAGGAACACATTGTCAACCGCTTTGACAAGATAACATGATTAAGCACATGGTTTACATCAGAGCAGTGAAACATCTACAGAGATTCCTATCTACAGTGAATTAATACTAAACTACTTAACATCGAACCAAACAAAACCCAGTTACATATGTGTACACGCCATCATTAAATTACAACCTAACTTTAATTGTTTGTCGTGGATTATTCATAAAAATACTCTTTTACAATAGCTCGAGAAAGATGAAAGTTTTCAAGTTGAACATATTTTCTAAACGCATATCTTAGAATTTTCCTTTTTATTCCACGAACAACTTATTTATTATATAAAGACATAAAAACAGGAAAATTATGTAAAATCCCGAATTCTCATTTTTAGATTTTTTTGTTCGTAGAAAAGCTTGAACAAACTATTCCAGTATTTATACAACATTTGATAAAAGCAACGATTGACTTTTTGAAGTTTTTTGTTGATTATATTTTTCAATCAATTTAAAAAACATGATTGAGATAAACATTGTTTGGTTTTAAGGTATTGGTTTGTCAAGCTCACTTCAAGGACAACTTGTTTTCAAATAGGTATCTATATTTTTTTAACACAATATCTTATTTAACATAAACAAACAAGTAATTTTATTTTACATACTTTTATTTTTATCAGATTTCAAATTTTTTAAATATTTATTTTAAATAATTATTAAAAAATGTATGGTAACTAAAGAATTTGTAACTTGAAAACTAAAAACTTTAAAAACATTTGAAATAATGAAAGTAATGTTTACTTTTATGTAATAAAGTTAGAAAATTATTTTAGAATTCTTTAGTCACTAATTAACTAAAGGAATTATAACAAATTCTGAAAATATTCTGCAAGTTTTATTCCTCAAATAAACAACATTTCTCTCTTAACCTTGTTCTACAAAATAATCTTGAAAGTTAAAAAATAATTTATTAAATACCTGAATAATATTAAAATGTTTAAGATAAACTTCTCTTGTTTTTTGTTATTGTTAAATAACATACCATTTTTTTTTTTTAATAGCTCTAAATAAAAAAAAACAGTTAACTTTAAAACGATCTTGAAAACATTAGTATCGCTATTATTACTATCCTAAAAAAACAAAAACATTTACCAAAACTTATTTTCTTTAAAATGACGTGATTTCTTTCGCAATTCAAGGATCTGAATTTCTACCATCCGTACCCCCCCCCACCCCCAAACCCTATATGATAATATTTAATCATTGTCTGATATAGTAAATGAAACAAACTATGGTTGGTATATAGTGAATCGTGATAGCGTTGTGTGTGCAAGAGTAACTTATCGGTCTTCGTGTGGGTTTGAGAACAATCTCAAAAATTAACTGTGCTGACCAAGAAATGTTGTTGTGAGGAACAAATAGATTAATATTAAATCTTGGTAACCAACTTGAACACGATGTGATAATCCTACATTACTCGATGAGTGAAATCTTTGTATTTATATATTATTGCAAATACAACATATTATTAGCACCACATATTCACTCACTAGGTGTTTAGACGATTTTTTGAATAGCACATCTAAAATCAGATTTTTTTCCCCTTCAAGATAACTGAACATTTTCTTTGTGTAAATGTAAAAGTGTAAAACTGTTTGTGGTCCCAAAAGATCCATAATAATACAGTTGATACGAAAATAAAATAGCAACTGTTAGATTATTTGTATAAAATTTAATTCTTAAAAAACTTAAACTTTCATACAATACATATGAATGAAAACAATCTGAACCCATAACTCATTGAATTACAACGTTTTAACAGTAAATATTAATGGGAGTATAAGGAAATTTTGTAATCAAGAGTTAATGAAAAGCTTCAATATTTACAAGAAGCGATCTCAAGGACAAAGTCATCATCGTTATTTGTAAAAAGCACAAAAACTCATAAAAATAGTGTCTGTTTTCACTCCTACTTCTGGTATTTCAGGAACTCTATGGATTGGACACCGTTCTCTATGATTCTTGTCTAATATAAATTAGTAGTTGTGTTTTAAGGGTTTTATTAATTTCAACTGAGGACGGCACTTGGAAACGTTTATTTATCAATGTGTTTCGTTGTTGTGGAAATTTTAATTTTTAATTAATTATTGATAAAGAACTGTTATTTTACTCGTACCTTCAACCTCGGCCTCCGTTTCAACTTGAGAACAATCAATATCCGCACAAGAAGAACATTTCCAGAACTTCTTTTTCCGCATCACTAGACCGACACTTTTCTCACGGACCACTCCTAATATCGCCTTATTTTGAAAATTTGCACAAGAAATATGTTCTGTTTTCGGAGATACATGCGTAAATGGTTTCTACATACTTCACAATTCAGCATTTTGAATTTATATAACGAAAACACTCATAACATTTATATTACAGTTAAAAATGAAATTTACTAAAGCTAAATAAAGTACTAGAACATAATGCATGGAACGATATAATCAAACTGAGCGTAAAGTCAGCCACAACTTGTGTCAATAAAGTTTAGAATCACACTGTGAAACACTTGTTTACACTAATAAATCAACAATGAAACCTACATTTGTGATTAGATTGGTAGAACTGTTAATTAAATATGTAACTGTAACTGCGAACAAAAGAACAATTATTATAACTTTGGTTAATTAAACAAATTAAATTGTTCACAGGGCGGTCTCTACATCAATGTAGCTTCATTTGTTGATATGTTACTAGGCTAGATGCATTTCTGTGAGTAGTTATTACTATAGATAGCATAAGTACAATTGATAACCTCATTTCATAAAATAGTTTACTACGTAAAACTCATATTAGTTATTTGACCCGGAAACTGTTAATTTTGCTGAATACAAAGAACGTTTTGTCATAATGGATGTTGTGCGTTTTATGTAAATATTGTTTAATGGTCCTTTTGAAATTTAAAAAAATGATACTTTTTTATGTAGTCTATGTATTTTTATACGGACCAAAAGGGTGAACTAATTTTGAAAAAATGTAGAGTTTGTATAATATCTCATCTTGAGGCATTTTAAAATCACCAAATATAAAAATACAAAATGTCTCTTTTATAAGGACACCGTTGTAAAGTTTTGCTGAAACGTAGTTCTTAAATATGATAACGATAATTATTGTCTACCCCCACTCCCTCCCAATAATTCAAGAGAATAAACTGTTAAATTATACTACAGAAGCGGTTTAGATGGTCGAATATCTCCCGCCCAATTAAATTTAATATTGATGAAATGTATAAAATATGGATTTTAAGCTATCCAACCTTTTAAAAAATTCGTCTGTTAATAGTTTTAATTTTTAAACCGATATCTCAGAAACAGATTTTTTGAGGAGATAGGGAATAATTATTTGTTTATGAGTAATCTTGATATTGTATACAATTGTTTGTGAAAGTTGACGCACTGCTTATTTAAGAATGGTCTAAAACTAAAAGTATAATAATTGTACAAGAATTGAAATACCTATTCTAATTAAAACCATACTAAATTACTGATTTTTATATCTGTAAGACCGTCTAAAAAGTTGACATAAATTCAAGAATACTCACAATAAATAAAGTAAATATTTTTCAAAAAAACATAGAAATAATAAAATAAATACACTTAAAACAAAAATCAAATCATTGTATAGCTTTTTTCGCCTTTTATATAATTATATTCATCTAATAATTAAATACTTTCAGTACATTCCAAGTCGCTTTTGCCATAATAGTCACACACTTTCAGTATTTCCCATTGAAAAATTGATACGAAAGTTCAGACTCAGAGATATTTTACAATGCTAATTTATTCTGACTTTAGTTAAGGTTAGTCAAACACGTTATAAATGATAGACATCTTCTTCTTTCAGAAAGGCAAAGGTTTTCTGTTATTAATCAGATAAATCAACTCTGACCCTGTATTCACGAACCATAGATTTCCCTTTACTTAATGTAATAATGACTGTCCCAACAGTCTCACTGTTTATATAAGCCGAGACTGTTATTACAACGGATTTCAGTCTAAATTTAACCCTCACAGATTCCAGGATGCGGTCGGTATTAATATTATTCTTTGAGGAAGAGGAATGTACACTACAGTCCTTAATATTTATTATATTAACTTTCATATATAAATATTTTCCTACTTTGTATTTTTATTGTGAAGTATCTCAGACAACGATTATCATCCAAAAATAGAAATTTCAATCTACCGGCTACACAAAATTTGGTTATAAATTTCCGACGCCCAAATTATAATTTGAAGAATATTTTAGCAATTTGTAACTAGAGTTCAGATAATATATTCCTTCTTTGGAACTTAAAACGCGTTTATAAATGACATATTCGAACTAATCGTATACTTTACACCCCAAATATTCATCCCATAATATGTAATTGATCAATAGACGGCATTAAATATCCTCTGTTAAATATCTTAAAAGTTACAAAGTTTACTTACTGATTTTATTAAATGAATTTAATACAAACTTAACGTTTGTTATCTTCAAGGGAAAAAATATTATATATTGACAGATTTTAATTAACATAATAATAACTGGGTGTTGGAAAAATCTCAAATAGCTTAATATTACTAAACTAAGCTAGACCATAGACACGGAATTGTATAGCGAGGGCAGACCGCGTTTACACGTCTTGAGTTGATATATATAAAAAAAATCAATAATACGTATTATTAATGCACAACTAGATTACTGACGCTATATTATACAAATATCATTGATCCAACCCTTTTTACCCTAAAATAAGTCTTCAGTGCTTCAATAATAAATAAAATAGTTGAACCAAAATAGGTAAAAAAAAATATCGTTTTCATTTCTTCCCATTTTCGGAAGGCAAATTAATAAAGAAAGGTCCCAATAATAATAAAAATAACAGGATTCCAACTATTAGTGAAAACGGTATGAAAATATTTACGGTAGTTTGGTCTTTAATAAGGATATTCCAATGTTTTATTATTTATTTATTTTTACTTGGATAGATTTTCCAGCGAAAATCTGTGCACTAATCACCATGGTAGAAACTAAGATTATAGAGTACGAAACTTGGCTCTGTTCAGTTTTCATCCAAAGTGGTGCGTAACTCTTGCTCTTGGTGTCTGTCAACACCACAGCGTGGGTGGGTTCAGGGGCATTTAGTAATTGAATAAATAATCCAATAAAAAGGAAGGGAAAGAGCGAACACAGGTAAGCTAACTACAATGGAATCCGCTACCTTGACTCACTTACTTGGGGTAACAGTAAAGTACGCCCTTAAAACATGGTTTAGGAAGGAACATAAAGATGGCGTCAAATTTCCAGGCTAGCACTTGGACAAACGCCTAATCCTTTTAGTTGATACCGTACTGTCCCTTTCCGAGCAGGATACGAGATTCCTACGGCAGACGATTGCCATAATAACTAGATGTAGTCCTTTCCAGAGCTAAATGTATACGGTGGGGTTTTTTTTATCAGACCAAACCCTTGTGCATGATAGTGCTGCCAAAACCACGAGACTTCCGCACACCTTCCAGGGTATTTGATCCATAGGAGAAGGAGGAACTTTGGAGCTCAGTAATCTGGAAACTAGCATACCGGCCAAGATTTTTGAGCTAATCAAAAGCAATGAAAAGAGTTAAGGTGTTAGGCTTGACTAGGGGCACAATAAACCTCCAGTTATGTACCAGTAAGCCTCTTTGGGGTTAAACTCGTTATGAAAAACAAAATAGGTTTAAAATTAAAAGTTATTACAATAATTTTGTTTTCTTCAAAATTTGAAACATTGATGCAACATAAATGAAAAGTATATTGCTATGCGAAATCCGTATCTCTAAATAATCGAGTTATCGTTAATCACAATCGATTGGTGTCTTTCTCTGGTAAACCAAATTATTCAAACTCATCACGAGGTACAGACTTACTGTGTGAACATTGTGGCGGAATGCAATTACTACAAAACCCACTCTAATTGCATTAGTTATTTGGTGAGTGGTAGTCACTTTATGTAATCCTCTATTCGACAATGAATCACTCGCTGGCCGAATGCTAAAAATTATTGACCGAACATAAATTAATTATAAAGAATCCTTTCTCTTAATATTTTTAATACGAATCCGTATATAGGCTTGGACAAAAGTCCTGTTCATATTGTAATATCTCAGTCAGACGGACACATCTATGGGCTCTTGATTAGGGTTGATCCCTCGCAGTATGAATGACTAAATAATAACAATAAAACGCGAATTTTGTTTAGTGTTGTTTGTGGATTGCCTTGTTTGAAAACATCTATCTTGAAAATTAATAAACAGCAGCCATTTTGAAATTTCCCTACACATAGGACTAACAAATTAATTCAAAAATATAAAACCTAGCTTAGGTTTTTCAGGAGTAAATCTCTAACTTTCAACGTAAAAAAAAAAACATAATTTTACAAATTGAGTGTACTTTTCAAAGATTCACACATTAGGCTCTACAAATTTATAATTTACATATGAAAATTGTTTTAAAATCACTTTTGAAATTAATAAATCTGCACTAATTAGGATTTTTATCACCGATCTTTATTGTTAGTGAATTTGTTCAACGATTATTATAACAGGATTAGAATATACGAACAGAATTAAAACCACTAGAACTTTTACTACCACACGCACGAAAGCTAATGCAAAGGATTACACAGAGCTTTTATTTGAAAAATACATACATCAGACCTATAGTTTTATAAGCGCAGTGTATCTCAGTTGGGAGAACGCCTGCTTATCTTGACTAAGTTTGAAAAATAATTTAGCCTACTTCCCATCTTCATAAGCAACATAAAGCATAAAGTCAACATTAAGAAAAGTCTTAAGTATGTAGACTACAATATTACAAAAAGATTACCATATAAATACCACTTAAACACATACGACATACACAGTTTATCTGAACTATAGTTCTCAGTTTAGGAACTGAGAAATATCAATTTATATATTACTGATGTAGAAAAAAATGGATCGTATTCATTTTCACTATAAGGACACCTGAGTAACTTTGGATCTGGGACCATAGCACCGTTATTATTAGAATTTTTTTTAAACGTGTAAGACCAAAGTAATACAAAATATTTATACTAAATATTACAAAGTAATACTAAATACTATACTAAATATTTCGTATAGGCTAATATAGTTTAATAAAAAAATTAAAACGTAATTCTCCC
Organism: Aphrophora alni; assembly: GCA_963513935.1. Lineage (NCBI taxonomy): Eukaryota > Metazoa > Arthropoda > Insecta > Hemiptera > Aphrophoridae > Aphrophora > Aphrophora alni. The sequence goes on from CAUPSG010000538.1 coordinate 14,185, forward strand.
TTGAAAATTTGGTCACCATTTTTAAGCTCACAAAACGTAAGATACGTTCACAAACTAAAGTTTCTTTTGACATTGATGGTTCTCAATATTCATTTATTTGGTGCACCCAATAGGACTAGTAAATATTGTATTTACAGTTTTTTAGACATATATTTTATGAAATTGAAACTGATTATATTTCATAAAAATATTTATATAAATATTTCAACAATGCAATTCAATAGGAAGATGTAACCATAGATATTATAATTTTTCATATAGAATTATTTTATAGATCTGTTTAAAATTGAAGTGACTAAGTAACTGTTACATATTTCTTAAGTATTGGGCAACTTTTATGCAATAACGAACTCATTAATAAGGTCTACAATACGAGGTAAGTGATCCATAATGGTTAGGAAAGATGAAAAAAAGTTTTACACAAAGCACAATACACTCGTTTTTAAAATTTGCACATTTTCTTATTGACATTATATATATATATATATATATATATATATATTGTTGTATATATATACTGTATATATATATATATATATATATATATATATATATATATATATATATATATATTGTTGACATCTTTATCTCAGCACTAATTTCATAGTATATTTTTTATGGAATTTGATAAAAATACTAATACCTAGGAGTAATTTTCTGTCACAATTATGAATGTAAAATATTATATTTGAAATAATCTATTGTGACACCAACAATACACAAAGCCACCTAATCCAAGGTATTGTGCAACCCGTCCCGAAGGTTTAATGGCCCTGGGAATATATACAATGCTTAAAAAGGGGACTTTTGGGAACATAGGGGAACCAAACTCCTTATCGTTCCAAACTATTTAGCTCAGAATGCTCCAGCAAGGAGCATGTTAAAAATGATGAAAGAAGAAATCCACTTCTGTCTCTGGTGCAGAGTAAAAGGAAAAAACTTGAAGGTTGGTCTCAAACATAATAACGGACTAAATACTGACCTTGAGACAGTTGTTGGTGTAAATTAAACCCCGATGGGTAATTCCTGGTCATTAATATTGATGAGAACCGACTACAAAAAATTATGGCTTTAAATTTGCACCCATTACTGGGCTGGGAAAGGTTGACTTTCAGGGTGCAAGGAGGGAAAGAATCTCTTCCGTAGAAGAATGATGGCAGTGCTTCAAATTAGTTTATATCATAGCAGAGCGACTACGGCTTCACTGTGTCAACAGATCTTGTCAGAAGACATAGGAATGGCTCTGATACAGGAAGCATGAATCATCAAAAGCAAAGCGATAGGAATGAGCACTGTAAATGGTAAGTTGATATATAATACTGAACGGGGAAGACTTGCATGTTTGTTAGTCACAATATCAAATCACTGAAAATGACTGGACTCTGTTCCAAAGACACAACCGTGACTAAGATACACTTGCAAGCAGGTTGTGACAACATCAGACTGCTTAAAAGGACCCGTGCACCTTTCCAACGTCTGAGTTGAGGCGGATTGTAGAGTTCAGTGCTGAAAGTAGTTTATACTCGGATGTAATGCAAAGTGCAACGTGCTCCAAGTCGGCGTACGTTGAGTGCTATGAAAGGAATTCGACTGCTGCCTTGGAAATGTTAAGTGTTCCTTCACAAAATATTGTTATCTTGGGAAAGGCTAGAATGCGGTAGCTCGCACTATCATCAAGCTAGTAAATATGCTTGAATCAACGAAATTCTCCAGATAAATAAATTCTAAATTTAAAAAATAACATAGATCCAAAATCTGTTACACTTAATTATACTTCTTAGTACATCTTATTAAAAATAACTTTTATTAATTTTTCTCCTGCCCGACGAAAAACAAAGTTATCGAAACTACAATCCTAATCCGGTATTAAACCGTGGCAAAAGGTACAATTAATGTTCCGATTAGATCTGAAATTGTGTGGTCGGAAACAGCTGTCTATAGAATCCACGGCAATTGGTGCAGAAGCGACAAAGACAATTACGCCATTAGACCAAATAGCTTCATCTGCTTCATGAACACCTCCTATATTAACGGCAACGGATTAAATTTTGTAATATATGACATGATTTAATGTTCGTTCCAGAATTACTGTTATCAGTGAAAAATGTGACCCGGTAAAAGCCTGGTATATGATTTTAATATGTCTAATTCACTTTCATGGAATAAAAATTGACTTAAATTGTATAATGTACAAATAATAAATAATGATTTTGCTTCGTAATAGAGGAGAACATGGTTATTTAAACCAAACACAAATACAAAGTGATGATCATATATCTGGGTGAAAGTAGAGAGAAGGAAGTAGAACAAATTTGAAAACGAAGTTTCCATTTGCGAAGCTAATAAAAAAATCTGCGCTTATGACTTACATGAACTCAGGTTCATAACTTACTCACACACAGGGAGTTTTCCGAATTAAACTACTAGATTATATATATATATATATATATATATATATATATACCTTTTAACAAACGTATCGCAAAATTTGAGTCAAATACATAATAATTGAGACGCAGGAGGCGAAATATTTATATCCCCAACTTGGCGTCAAACCAAAATTCATCAGGTTTTATTAATTTCAATATAATTGGTGGCCCGTTGAAATTAAACAAAACTCTCATGTTATCTCATATATAACTTCATATTGTTTTAATCGCATGTGTCAGTAAATTTATTTTCAAGGAAGACACTAGACAACTCTTAAAATTTCACAGGACACATTTTCATTTAGTACAACAATGTAAGGTTGATTAAAATCTCTTTTCAGGAATATTTTTGTGAGGAATGTTTTCATTTATCACTATTGTTATTATCATACTCGTAATACTCGATGTTGTATTGTGTATATAGTTGTGTCCAATATTACAATAAATTCAAAAATAAATGACAAATTAGTAAAGTAACGTTGGATATATTTGACTTCATTTTGGTATTATTCCTAAAACATTCTATATCATTTTTCGTAAAGAGTATGTACTGTTATAAACAATTTTGTGTATGAATAGAAACAAATGAAATACTCATATTATAATTAAAAATATATAATGAGGAAAAAAAAAGCTGTCATGACTCCAAAAAAGTTTAGAGAAATGAACAAAATCAAGTTCAATTAATTAATTAAAGCTGACCCCCATCACACATCCATATGTTCAGGTTGTAAACTATGGCTAGTCCAACACATTGATCACTGTTTTATATAGTTTGACTTCCAACACAAAAAAAATTAAAATACTATGTTTGGATTTGATTTGTTTTTATTACTCTTTTGTTGTACTGTAGATAAAAAACAACACAACAATTTTATATACGCTGAAGACGTGTCGCGAAACAAGCAAAAGATAGATATAAAATAAAGAACAACTCTGCACAAATTATTTCTTGAAGCTAAATGAAAATATTTACAATTTAATTTTAAATTTAACTGGTTCTATTTTAGAATATAAACAAACGTGCATCGGAGTCCGAAGTCGCTTAAGGAATGGGTTCTTAGCGTGCCGGAATTCGCTCTACAGGGAAAGTAGCGACCTATAGATCGAAAGTCGGTTGAAAAAAAAAAGAAAGAAAAGAAAGGTTGTCCTTTATTTAGTTTTTTTTATGTAAATTTTTAGTTTATAGGCCCTATATATCTGCCACACACTAAATTAATTGTGGATTTTAATTTTTGGCTTCCTAATGAAAACGACATTTGAACATCAACGGAAATCTGATTTTATGAGGGCATGAACAAACTCTAGAGAACCAAAAAGTTCGTTCTTGGCATTTAGTTATCCAGTTTTTATTATACTTGTATAATATATTTAAATTTGTGGGCGTCATGAAATTAGCTTTTGTAACGGATAAATTATTTTAATTAATTAATTTATATTAACTCTTAAACATTTTTATTAAGTTCGTATTATTTATTAAATATTTATTTCAAAAGAAAAATATACGACCAAGACTGGGAATCGATTCCCAGACAAAGTCGTATAATTTTTACTTGAAATAATTATTTAGATAAATTATTTTCTTAATGGAATCATCAGTATAAAGTTGTTTAGATTTCTTTCCGTCCACAGTTTTATCTTGGAATATATAATGTAATCTCTTCGTCAGAAAAAATATATATTTTTCTTCTGACAATGGATTTATATATAATCCAATAAAACTGTCTAAAAATGGAAATAATGATTCCTCATTCACAGTTCTGTTAATTGAGATATCCAATAATATTTTTACTTTTTGTTTTTTATTGAGTTGAATTCGCAATCAAGGAATGTTTAGTAGGTTTAATCATTATAATGGATACTTTATTCTACATTTAACAATTAATTAATAGCTGTCTACTCTAGTTCTATTGCACAACAGAGTATAATGTTATTATGTAAAGATACAAATTTGTAATTGTACACAAATCTTCTTTCTTTTAAAAAAACATTAATATTGAAATTAAAACAAGAATAAAAGGTTTAATTATTCATTTTAACAATCGTCTTGTGATTTTTCAAGCAGAGACGTTTGTCTGCAGAGCTTTAAATTTATTGAAAATACTTTTCTTTGTAAAACAATCTAATTGTCAACTACCTCCGTCATCCAAAACTTTATTTATCGCTTCTTGAATGAATAATAAATTGTCTACATCGCTAGTAATCACTGATAGCTTTTCCCGTCTTTTTACTCATTTTATCAAAACTTACAACTCTTAACAATAGGAAAGTTGTCATGGTTGTAATTTCTTTTAAATGATAGTTTATTTTTTTTTATCTTAAGATTAAAATTAAGGTAATTTTGAGATAGTTTTGTCATTAATTAAAAATGTAAACAATGACAACATTTCGACGATCATAACAATACCTTTGAAACTAATTTTGTACTACTGGTTTTGATTTTAAAAAAAAAAATCAAAGTTCTTGTGAAAATGCCGATGACTACTTATAAATCCATAGCACAAAATTGGTAAATTTTAAAATGACGATAGTTAAAACATTTTCTGAATTAGTATAAAACCACACATCAGCTTGATGATTGAAGATTTTGTGCCCACAATCAACTTTTAAATATATTCTATAATAAAAATTAACAATTAGCCCTAAAAGGCGTAATTTTTAACAACGTGATCACAAAATTGCATCCAGTATGCGGCATTTTATTTGCAATTTTGTATAATAGGCATATACTCGTACTTGTACAATGTTTTCTACTAAAATAGAAAGCGAACAGTTTGTGAATCCTTTTTATCTATAACCATTCCATTAGCCTAATTTTGCATAGCTAGAGCGATCAACAATAACTGTTAGCAAGGTCCGATGTAGCCCAACGAGTAAACTCACAAATAAAAAAAACGATAAATTCTCTTCTTTTGAAATCAACGTTTCAGCTGCGTAATATTAGACTATTATTTTTAATTCAGAAAGTTTAGAACATGTCGCAGGATAAAATACAGTATAACATCCTTCTTTCATAATTTATAACTCATATGTATGTTACAAACGTAGAATTTTTATCGTTAAAACAATGTTTTTTTAAATAATTTTAATAATGACGTTTAAAAGGTTTCATTTATATGAGATCTGAAGTTAAAAGCCAGTAGATACTTTATTAGTTTACTCTTAGTTGCAATTAAAGTAGTTACAATTGAGTACTTCCTTCACCGATCCCTAAAACCAAACAAAAACCATCCAAAAGTAATCGTTATAAAAAATATAAGTTTGGTAGTTTTGTTAATAAAAAAAGTGTAAATGAACCATGTCAGTCGCTTTTGATAATGCACTTTATAAAGAGATTAAATTTTCTTCCCTTGAGACATAAACACATCGACAGCGTAAATCGTAGTCGGTATTTAATGACGGCTGTCAAGGTTCATTTTTCTTTTTTCTAATTATTTCTTAACCGTAAAAGTTTTTCTTACGATTTTTATACAGGTTTGGGTCTTAAAGCTTCACATTTCACTAACATTTTACGAAATGATAGATTTTAGAAAAATACATATTTTATAACACCCCCATGTTCGATTTTAGATTTTTACAGACAACTCACACCTCAGCATTTTTTTGAGATAACGTTTTGATTAGTTTTAGAGGATTTTTTAGACAAAATTATGGACCAATTTTGATAAAATCGTAATGTTGTGGTGGTTTATAGCAATTAGGCCTAACTACACATTTTAAATTTATAGAATAAAAGGCCCAAGATATTGTCAAACTCAATAAATTTTATTAAAATCCGTTCAAGGGTTTTGGATATTTACAGGTGTTGTAAATATAATGTAGCACATTTGAATGAAATGGGATTATATAGTAGATACTACTAAAATGTTTACACTTTGGTTCTAATTTATAATAATAGTTCCTTTCATAGCAATAATATTAATTGCTATAGATGGTAACTAGTGATATCATTGGTTGCAACAAATCTGCATAAAATGAGCCATAAAAAAGTCATTATAAAATCTAGAAAGTCATTTCCAAAATAAACAATTTTTAATGGTGGTAATTTTTAATCAATATTAATCTTTGTTCTTGGTAATGTTTGACAACATTTAAACCGCCGACTACGGAATATATGTTACGAGGATTCTTGAGTTATAATTGATCATTGTATCATAAATAAATCTCAAAAAAAACAGATGAATATACGCTAAATATTTTAAACAAATGTTCTAAAAAACTAATGGAATGCTTGTTCAAATTACTTCTAGCAGATTTTTTAAGACAGCGACAATTAACGGCAGGTCCATTGTACTCACTTTAAAACAATAAAATATATTTAAATTTAACTAAAATGAAAATATAATATTTCACTTACCTTCACAATCACTATTTTTATTTTTTTATATTTTTATGTACTATTTTGATATCTTTTTATCAAGTTTCGTTTTTGAGCTGTCAGTTTATTATTCCAAAACCAGCTGACAATGCAAGCTTACTCACCTAAAACAAATAATATACATGACATATTAATCGTAAATACTACTCTTCATAATATAATTTTTTAATGTTTCCAAGGTCACAGGTATATGTATTAGGTCTAGCCTAGTAGTAATAAACTAGGCTAGACCTAATAAATTATAGAATTTTACAAAAGAAAAATTGTGTTTTATTTGTTAAAATGGAATTCTATCAAGTACCGACGGTCATCAGTGTAAACAATTATATTTTCTATTTAGAATTTTATTGAAAGTGTTTTCACTTCATGTATTAAAGATGTACAGTATTGTGTTCTGTGAGTTTATTATACTGTATAGTTTTCCTCATAAGTCAAGCTCAACATTTAATATTAAAGATGTATTTCAGTATCAAAGTCCACTTTCTTATTGAGTTTTCTTAACGTACCTACTTTGGTTTTTCGTTATACAACTCTTTAGTAAATTTTTACCTACAAAAACGCCTAATTCTAAAACTATTTACCGGTAGAGTATTTAATTTAGAGCATCTATAAGTTTATTATGGTGCTTTACTATACTTACATAATAAGATTGTCTACAAAGTTAGAGATAATAATATAAATAGAAATGAGAGACTAGAAAACTACTATAGTGGAAGAGAAACGGAGGGAGGGAGGGGTGAAGGGAGGGAGATAGGGGGGGGGTGCAACGAGTACGTTGCACTAACGATGAATTTTAATACGCT